>JAQNDB010003885.1:0-26803 GCA_029204045.2 Tillandsia leiboldiana
CTATACACGATTGCAAGGACATTGTAAATAATTTGCTATCTGGGATGAACGATTCCAGAATTTAAGATTGTAAGAAAAATCTTAATGAACTCCTTCCCGAACGATTTCGCCCCAACAGGTTACTGCCATTTAAACATTAAACACCCGGACGAAATGTGTGACAGAACTTGTTGGTTTTACACAACTTAGTGAATGACTTTAATACTAACAATTCTTCTGGAAAAGCATCACTTCTAAGTCTTCAGGTTATGCGTTGAAAACAACTAAGGAAGAAGACGCGGATACATCCTCCTCGGGACGATGACGAGAACCTTTCTATGGAGGAATTTGAGAAGCAGCTCGCTCTTTGACAAGGAAATTTCGCCGCAACTTTCGAAGGGGTAATTCAAGCAAATCTCCATCCTTCAGAAAGTGGAACAAAGGCAAGGGTACTCCAAGTCACAAGTCAAGAAAGCAGAGAAAACTTCTCAAAGGATAAGAAAAGTTCAGAAGGACAACTGCAATGCTTCAAATGTCGAGGCTACGGCCACATTGCAACGGAGTGTCTAACAAGTATCCGGCAAAGAGAAGGCGATGCAAGTCGTCACTTGGGATGACAACTCAACGTCAAATGAGTCGTCTTCAAGTGATGAAGAAAAAGAGCTCCACGGCATTCACGCGTCCACATCTTCACCATTCATGTGCTTATGGCAACTACGTCTGAATCATTGTCCAACTCCACCTTGTGAAAGAATGCAATGGACAATGAATCGGGATGATTCGGAAGGTGAAGAGTTTGCTCTAGCCTATCACAGATCTTTACCGGATTTAAAGAAGAACGGCTAAGCAAACAAGGGGTTGAGAGGGAGGATTGCAGGATCCGAAGAAGAAGTAATAACAGGGTACATTCTCTCTCGACGCTCTTGAAGTGGAAAGGGAAAACCTGATTAAAAGAAAATGCTTCCCTCAAGAGTCCAATGAGCAACTGAGAAGGAACATACAAATCTGGTGGATAACGCGAATCACTTCTCAAAGCTCTACAACGAGGCTCGACAGGATAACTCTGGAAATGACAAAGACCATTTTCAACTCAAGAATGACCTTACAGCGATTCTCTTCAGGAAGGAGTAAGTTGGATAGACTTCTTGGTCTTGGTCAATCAAATAGGTTCGGCCTCGGATACACTCAAACTGGAAACAGTCCAAGTTCGAGTGAGACAGTTTTTGTGCCTCAGTCGGTATCTCCTCCTCCGACACCTGGAATTCAAGACAAACAACGACAACAAACCTACTTCATCCTCTTTGGGATCGTCAAGATCTAAGGTATGTTTTCGTTGTGGTGTTTCAGGGCACATAAGAAGATATTGCAAGACGGGAGTCGAACGCTCATCTCAAGCACCTCTTGCATCAAACTACAAAAAGGCTCCTTTCCGGAAATCAAAGCCAAACTTTTCAAATGAAAGAGACTTGGTAGTTCACCGCGCAAGACGACTTCATCAAGGAGCAACAATCGTTTTACAATAAGGTTTGGGTGCATTCCAAAAAGGTTTGGGTGCGCAAAGGTGAAATTTTCCCTTGTCTTGTTTCCAATATTTCCTTGCATGCATATGATAGCTCGTCTTGGTATCTGGATAGCGGGTGTTCCCGTCACATGACCGGTGACAAAAAATAGTTTTCCAAAATCTTGAGAAAATCTCCGGAGGACACGTTGTTTTCGGAGACGGTCGATCTTCCAAAATTGTTGGAAAAGGGACGGTAGCTATTCCAGATGGCCCGATTTTGAAAAACGTCTTATTTGTTGATGGCCTTAAGACTAACCTCATAAGCATAAGTCAACTTTGCGACAATGGTTTTTCAGTTAACTTTTCATCGGTTGAATGCGTTGTAACTGATAAGGACCATGCTTTCTTTCTAAAAGGGGTTAGATCTGAAAACAATTGTTATGTTGTTCCTAACAAATTTTCTGAAAATTGTAACTTAGCCGCTTTGAATAATGAAACTCTTTGGCACGAAAGGCTAGGTCACTTAAATTTTAAGGAACTTACTAGAATTTCAAACAAGGACGTGGTCAAGGGGATTCCAAAGCTTTTATTTAAACAAAACGTTGTGTGTGGTGGTTGCCAAAAGGGAAAACAGTCTAGGACTGCACACAAGAACTTGAACCACGTTGGTACAAAACGGCCCTTGGAACTTTTGCACATGGACTTAATGGGGCCGACCCGTCAACCATCTTTGGGAGGTAAATGGTACATCGTTTTATTGGTTGATGATTTCTCTCGGTTTTCTTGGGTAGCATTTTTGAGAGAGAAAGCTGATACGTTTGACTCTTTTCATGAGATTTGCCATCGTATTATGATTGAAAAGAATGAAAAGATCATTCGTGTTAGAAGTGATAGGGGTGGAGAATTCATAAATTCAAAATTCATTGACTTTTGTACTTCAAATGGCATTAAACATGAATTCTCGGCACCCTATACACCTCAGCAGAATGGTGTTGTTGAGCGCAAAAACAGGGTTGTTCAAGAGATGGCGCGTGTGATGCTTCATAGCCGGAAATTACCGCTACATTTTTGGGCTGAAGCTGTGAACACCGCTGTCTATGTCATTAACAGAGTGTATTTGCGCCCAGGAACCTTGAATACACCATATGAGCCGTGGTTTAGTAGAAAACCGGATATCAAGTACTTTCGTATCTTCGGGAGTCGATGTTACATCTTACGTGACCGTGAAAATCTTGGAAAGTTCGACTCTCGAAGTGAAGAAGGGATCTTTTTGGGTTATTCTACGAATAGCAGAGCATATCGAGTATTTAACATTGAATCTAAGACGATTGTAGAATCTATAAATGTTAAAGTAGATGAAGCTTCTCATTTTGAATCTGAAAAATCTACCCTCGATATCTCTCTAGATGATGATTCTCCTGCTAGTGCATCTTCTCATAATAATACTTCCAATATTAATGATGCATCTAATGGTTCTTCTAGTTTATCTGATGTGCAGGAATCATCTCGTGTACCTCCGAGTACTCCGTTTCAACAAACGCTACGAATCTCCAAGGATCATCCGGAATCGAACATCATTGGAGATCCACAAGAAGGAGTTAGAACTCGAAGGCAGTTGGTTTGCGGATTTGCTTGCTACGTATCTTTAATCGAACCAAAGACAATAGATGAAGCTCTTCAGGATGACTACTGGATTAAAGCAATGCAGGAAGAGCTCCATCAATTTGAGCGAAACAAAGTCTGGGAATTAACGAAGCCTCCAAAGCAACATAATGTGATAGGTACCAATGGATCTTCAAGAACAAGAAAGATGAAGATGGTACTATCATCAGGAACAAGGCACGACTAGTTGCTCAAGGCTACTCTCAAGTAGAAGGTATAGACTTTGACGAAACTTTCGCCCCTGTAGCTAGACTCGAGTCCATTCGTATATTGTTTGCTATTGCTTGTCATTTTAAAATCAAATTATTTCAAATGGACGTCAAGAGCGCATTTCTAAATGGGTTTTTAAATGAGGAAGTTTATGTAGCTCAACCGAAAGGTTTTGTAGATCATAAACAACCTAACCATGTTTTTCGTTTGAAAAAGGCTCTTTACGGTCTGAAACAAGCACCGCGAGCATGGTACGAAAGGTTAACAAAGCACCTTTTGGAGAAGGGCTATACTCGAGGGGGAGCTGACAGGACTCTCTTTGTGAAGCATTATCAAAATAATTTCATTGTAGCACAAATCTATGTCGATGACATTGTATTTGGTGCAACAAAAGATAATGATGCTTCTAATTCGCGGAGACCATGGAAAGCGAATTTGAGATGTCCATGATGGGCGAACTGTCTTATTTTCTTGGATTGCAAATTAAACAAAATGATGAAGGTATTCACTTGAGTCAATCCAAGTATGCAATGGAGTTGGTCAAAAAGTTTGATCTAGAAAATTGTAAAGATTTCCAACTCCAATGGGAACTAGCCACAAGGGACTTGGAAGTGAATCACATAGTGAGAATGTAGACGAGAAACTGTATAGAAGTATGATTGGAAGTCTACTTTACCTCACGGCTAGTCGCCCGGATATATCCTTTAGTGTTGGGATTTGCGCGAGATATCAATCAGCACCAAAGGAGGTTCACCTGAAAGCGGTGAAACGGATCATCCGGTATATCAAAGGATCAATTAATTTCGGAATTTGGTATCCTATGGGAACAAGTTTGGATATTGTTGGATACTCAGATGCCGATTGGGCAGGATCAGTGGATGATCGGAAAAGCACGAGTGGTGCATGCTTCTATCTTGGCCATTGCCTTGTTGCATGGCACAGTAAAAAGCAGAATTGCATAGCACTCTCGACTGCCGAAGCGGAATACATTTCAGCTGGAAGTTGCTCAACTCAACTCATTTGGATGAAAAGCGTATTGAGTGACTTCCGCATTTCAGCATCTTCGGTAACAATTCTTTGTGACAACACAAGTGCAATTAACATTTCTAAAAACCCTGTGTTGCACTCTAGAACAAAACATATTGAACTTAGATATCATTTTCTTAGAGAGCTAGTTGAATCAAATACTCTTCAACTTTCATATGTTTCAACTGAAGATCAATTAGCTGACTTTTTAACAAAACCTTTGGATCAAAAACGTTTTATTCACTTACGAAAAGCAATTGGGTTGCTTTCCTTGAAATAATCTTCTTTTTGAAATCTTTGCTTAGGATAGGTTTTGTATTTGTTTTTGTTTTGTTCTTTATCTATGTTTGTACATAGGACATTAATTGAGCATAGATCATAATTGACTTTAATTGCATCTTTTCGCACATTTAGAAATTTATTATGCTTTTGCCATCATAATATTTCACTGTTGCAATGATCATTTATGTTAATTAAATCATCTTCTAAAGTGATCAAAGTCAATTTCTCTCTCTCTATGATCTCTTGGTATAGTCATTATCTTATTTGACTGTTTAGTCGAGTATGAAATCGAGATCAATTTTTGGTTGAATACTTTATATCTTAAATAATTGATAGCCAATTGAGGGGGAGTCAAAGATAATGTAAAATGCTCAAAAGATGTGGAAAGAGTTACATCCCAATGAGGAGTGTGAAAACTACCACCACATGGAGGAAAGAGCTACCACCTCGGTCGTCCGAGTATTGTGTGCAGCTACCACATGTATACCAAGCATGGTTGTTCAAATTTTTGATTAAGTAAAATGCATGTTGAAATACTTGACTCTGTCAAATTTCAAGGTTGGTATAAGGTGGGATTTTAAAGAAAGATGCTCAAAGAGCCACTCTCTTCAACAGATTGTCTAGAAATATTATCTACCATATTTGGGATTTCAAACATCTATTGATCTTTGTATTTCATTTTCTTTACTGAATTGATGATTTGATAAAGGCATTACACATAAGATCAAGTTAGATGTGATTGAAGGTGTTCAACTTTAAGGGATTTAATTCTTGTAAATTTTCGTTTCATTTTTGGATATTACTGATAGATTTAGCATAATCTAATTCTTGTTGTGTGAAACGATGCTTTTTGTTTAAAGTTAATACATCTTTGTGCTTACAATCTTTTTCTGGTTTTTCCTGAATTTCTCTGAAATTTTCTAAAGAAAAAGATGGGGCCGATCCGGATCGGGGTAGATGATCCGGATCCCGAACGCAGGTTTTCTCCTGCGGGCTGACGATCCGGATTGGACCTGCCGATCCGGATCCCGAACGCAGTTTTCTTCTGCGGGTAGCCGATCCGGATCGCAAGCTCGGGAGGATCCGGATCGCGGCTAGGTTTTTATAAAGAACAAAAGGGTTTTGATTTCTTTTACTCCAATCTTTTGTTCAAAAGTTTCCAGAGCGCTTCTCTCTAGATTTCATCCTCCTTGGAAGCTTTCAAACTCAAGTTCTTCAATTCCAAGTAAGTTTTATTGATCAAAATCTCGGTTTTTCACCGTTTTTCTCTTTTCCTCCTCAAACGCACGAATTTCTTGGATTGATTTTGTTTGTGGATGGTTTTTGATCAAATTTCTTTTGAAATAAGAATTCTGGGTTGTTTAGTTTTGATTATATGCTAGGTTTTCTCCTGATTAACGGATTTTTAGGCTTCGATTTCTAAAATTTCGGTTTTAGGGCATATAATAAGGATTTTCGAAATTCATGCAATTGATCTATTTTCAGAAGTCCTTTTGCAAAACTAATTTGATTCTTAGTCTCTCTACATGATAATGATTCTTTGGATATAATTTTTCAATTTTTGAAAACTAAGAATTTTTGTGTTCTTGAGTTGGTCTTCACAGGATTTAAATCTTCTCAAAGCACTTGGATCAATGGGATTCTCATGGATCATTCTTTTGTTGGTCACAATAGTGCACACTCGGGCCACAAACAAATTAAAGAGAGCTAAGAAAACACAACAAAAAGGTGAATTTGTCGAGGTCAGTGATACAGAGGTGGATTGTCACGAGATAGATTGGACTGCATTGACAGATGATGATGAATCATTGCCTGAACAAAAGGCGTCCGATGCTTCGAAAGGAAAAGCACCCATGGACAAAGGAAAAGCGCCTATGACTAAACCAACCATCTCTGTGAAAAGGAAACGAGTAACTAGACGTTTTGGACTACGACGAGACGCTGATTTTAACACACCGATAGTTCCTGACTCCCCGCCTCGCGTGGAAGGAGTGTTCGTCAGCATGGATCGCGTTCGAGCGTTTGAACGTCGTGAATGCATCGGTGAACGTCATGTCAACATTGAAGCTCTCCGAAATCACTCACCTGAGTTTGGAACCTTGATTGAGCAAGCTAATCTCATCCAAGTCTGCCGATTCCCCGAACTACTTGGGTATTGTTTGTATCGTGTAAGGACCTTTTACACGAATGCAACACATCTTCAAGAAGGAGAACATGGATCAATGCATTTCTATACAATTATCCAAGGGATGAAACTTAAAATCACTCCGCAGCTAATTGGCGAAGTTCTTGGAATGGAATCTAACACATCGGGGGTCAACTTTTTGAAAGGAAAAAGTTTGACGAATGCCTTGTGGCGAACAGTGATAGATAAAATTTGTTTGGAAGGAACGAATTCAGCTAATGGTAAAAGTGTAAAATCCAAACATCTTCGACTGGAGTACCGTTTTCTAAATTTCATCACGTGTTACAACATTCTACCTAACATGCAGACTAAGGTCGTGAGATGGGAGAGACTGCTGTTCCTATATCTCTTAGGTCATCCCTCTGAGGCTGTAGGATTGAACATGAATATCCCCTACATAATTTGGAATAGAATGTCAAGATATATTGTACATCCTCATCCTTCTGAGCGACTTCCGTTTCCGTTAATCATCATGAGGATCTTACAAAAGTTTGACATTGATATAAGCTCGACATCTTATCAACACTGTTGGGGGATGATAGATGAGTCAACGATTGTGAAGTCACTTCACAAATTACCACATGTTACCCCGACACATTCCACTGGAAAGAAACCTTGTGTCGGCACCTCGGCCTCACCGTCTCAACAAGCATCAGAACAAAGGCGAATGTCTGAAGAACTCGAGATCATAACGGCATCCCAAATTACATTGACCAAGAAAGTAAATTCAATGAGGAAATTGATCAAGAACATGTTCACTAAGATGGGATATAGTGCGTCTGAGGACTCAGACTCGGATGACTAATTTGTGCTTTAACAATTTTTGTGCAGATTTGTGCAGGATTTTATCTTTTTAGACTTTAGTTCAGCTTTTAGGACTTACTTTTAGTTCTAGTTCTTATTTTTCGGAACAATTTTTGAAATCTTTAACTCTCCTTAAATTTTTGTGTTTTTGGCTAATTTTGTGACAAAAAGGGGGAGAAAGTTTATAGAGAACTTGAACAATGATTGATTGAACATGATGATGTGTTGGAACATCAAAGGTAAGTTGAAACACAAAGGTAAGTAGAACTTCAACTTTTGGTTTTTCCATTTGTTTGAATGCATGCCTCGACTAACTATTTGCTAACTATTTGGGCATGTAATATAACTAACAAGTTGATGTTCACTAACAAGTTTGTGACACTTGGTTTTTGATTGCATAGAAGATATGTTGGTTCTTAACTCTGATCAATTACATATCTATATATATATTAGTTTGTCACAAACATGTTCATGACATTTGGCATATCTGAATATAAATGTCATGGTAAGTATAAATGAGTTTAAACTTCATCTCTGTTTGTGGTTTTTGAATAATACAAAATTCTTGAGGTATCTAACGATTTCTTTTGTCAAGAATGATTTCTTTTTGCAGAGAGTACAGATGTCTAAGTCTAGAGTCTGTTTTAGGAGTTTAACTCATGTATTGTATTTTGGATCTCCATTGTAAATTTTTGTTGTATGGTGATAGCAACAAAAATATCTTTTTGAATTTTCTTTAGTGGATCTATGTTTTGTCACGAAACCGCCAAAGGGGGAGATTGTTACGGAATTTGAGTTGGCGTAGTTTCGTGAAAGTCTCAAGTCTTGAAGATTGAAGGTGAAGAAAGTTGGATCATTTAACTCAATCTCAAGAAAGAAGAATTCAAAAGGATCAGGTATGTTTAACTAAAGAATTTGTGTGATCCGAATACTTCTTGTAGTGTAGAAACACTTGGAAGAATCCTTCATTGCATAAAAATCAAAAACTGGACTTGGGACATGTTCAGGATCCGGATCAGGTTGTTCGATCCGGATCCCGAAGGTGGTTCGTTCATACATCGTCGCAATCCGGATCGTAGTCTCTTGATCCGGATCCCGAACGTTGATGTTTGGTGAACTGTATGAACGATCCGGATCGTAGTCACATGATCCGGATCCCGAACCTTCGTTTTTCTGGAATTGGCTGTTTTGTTATGACGATCCGGATCCTAGTTATCACGATCCGGATCGCCGTCCGTAAAAATCCAGAAATGGCAGGTTTTTGATTCTTATCTCCTTCCTAGGGTTTCTAACCTATAAATACACCCTATGACTCCTTTTCTAGGGTGAATCCACATAGCCGTCATTTTCATATATCATCTTATACGGCTATAGATCCACATATAGAGAAGAAAGGAAATCATTAGAGAATACTCTATGTTTCTTCATCTATATTGATTAGTTTGATTCTAGGTTTTCATACTCACATCTTGAGTTGAATCAAACTAATGAATACTTAGATGGTATTTCCGATCTATCTTTGATCTAAGTATTCGGCGGATCATCACCACCCAAAAACAACGATTTACCCCAAAAATCGGCGCGTGGATTCGCGTGTCCTTGTGGATTCAAGGTTCATTCGCTCTCGTGGATTCGGAGCGAGGCACGTTCGTGGATTCGAAGGGTGCTATTGGGTGAAGACCGTGGATTCGGTCGGACGTCGTGGATTCGACGTTGGACGCCGTGGATTCGGCGTTGGGCGCAGATCGTGGATTCGAGAAGCGTCTGGAGCGAGCGGAGAAGATCCTCTAGGAGCGTATGGAAAAGGTTGAGTCGTAAGTGTGTACGGTAAATCACCTTGTACGTGTTTTAATTCTAGTGGATTTCTGCCGTGTTATCGGTCCCGTGGTTTTTTACTCCGGTGATGGAGTTTTCCACGTAAAAATCTTGCGAGTTATTTTCATTTCCGCATTGGGTTTTTTATCGCAACGATTTTTGAGTGTTTATACGTTTACACCTATTCACCCCCCTCTAGGTGTTTCTTCCCCTATTTAGATCCGTATTATATACGACCCAACACCGCCAACAAGCCCAACGGACTGCCCACTAAGTCTACTAGAGGCATAAAGTAACAATATAAAACTGAAATGAAAGGGCTGGAAAAGTAACTCTATAGCTACTATGCCTCTATCTAGATGCTCAAGAAAAGGAACAGATGAAACATGATGCATCTACTAACACACACAGTAAACTCACCAAATCTAAACTGACTGCCTCAAGGGGCCAGTCAAACCTGCGCCTACCTACTGCCGCACATCCTCAACAGGACGGGTCTACCGTAGGGTGTCCGTAACTGCCACTAACTGGCCCAGTCAGAGGGACGGCGTCGACAAGTCGCGATAGCAAGTAACAGGCCCAACTCCGGAGTGGCTCTCGAGGGGAGCGACCCCACCGAGGAAAGTATCCGCGTAACTCTGTCGAGCTCAAATATGGCTCATGCAGGCTATAGTCCAAACCACGATCAACAAGATCGACCAACAACAACAACTCTCAACCACAGGCTGGAAAACCACACAGCTGGGGCCACCGTCCACCAGACGGCTCCCACAACAGAACACTAAACTCACAGGAAAGACCGACACCATAAGGGTTCGGAAACCCGATAGACCGGTGCTAAGAACCCTATCAAACAAGAACAGACTCTAGGCTCCGCCTATCGAAGTTCCCGATCCCCTTACAGTTCGGGAAAGCAAAACCTCGGCACGACACGCAGAAAGAACAAACAGGGCCCGAAAGTCCCGGGAGACCTACACCTACAACCCTATCAAACAAGAACAGGTTCCAGGCTCGGCCCCGGCGGCTTTCGTCCCGATAAAGGAACGGCCCCTAGAACCCGGATCACTCGAATCCTTTCGAGTGAGGAGATTTATATGAAAAGGTGACATTTGTTATTGAAAATTATTTTGATCTGGAAGAAATCCATATTTAACGATTTTAGTTCTTTTTAGAAAATCAGTCAGAAAAATAAGTGTTTTACCCAAACCCCGAAGGGCTGATGCCTTTGTCCAATCAAACAAGAACAGACTCTAGCGGCCCTTCGATGCTTGGAAGAAAACATTGGTAGACTAAAATCATGTGTATGTCGAAAAGGGTTCTAGGTTCGGCTAACACTAGTATACTACTACCACTGACACAGTGGCGACAAACAGGGGAAAACAAGACCTCTCGGGACCACCGTTTATCTCAAACGGTTCCCGGTATAGACAAGCGATCCACTACATCTACCAGACTCCACTCTGCCCCCAAGCACGAGTGCAAATGCATCCCACACTAAAAAGATGTCCCGACCGCTCGGCCCACTACCCGGGCAAGGATAACACTAAGTCCAGGAATGAAACATAAAGTGTGGATGTCTAAGCATAAATAACCCTAGCCCAAGTGAGGGTTTTCTACTGGTCTGGTTACACATGCAACATATGACGGGGGTGCTAGGTCAGGTTCAACATAACAAATATTTACATGAAAGTAGGAAACAGGAGATCACCAAATCGACAGATAAAACAAGGAACAACAATTCCTACACTCTAGCATGCTACCCCAGTCCAATCACTATCATGCATGATTCTATATCAATAGAATTAGAGTACAGTCCATAGATCTTGAAAGCAAAGCCACCCACCTGAAAACGCTGATCTGTCCAAATTCTACAGCTGATAAAACCAAAAACAGCAACTCACTGTCCAGTATGCCCCGTACAGTCCAAAATCCCACCTGGGTACAACATAGGGCTACAGTTATACTCAACAACCCAAAATCTGCCCAAAATCGCAAGTCTGAAATTCAGCTGTAAAAAAGCCAATAATTCACCTGCTGAAAGTGCTCAGTAAATTCCAGATAAAATACCCCAACGTTCTACGCGTCGATAGCTTCAAAACAAGTACCTGCACGCCCAAAACGGAGCACCGTAGGCCGAGCTATAAATTCCACAATATCGGTGCGCAGTAACTCCCAATCAAATAACTGTAATCTCTTATACAGATAAAATGGAAAGTGTATACCTTTGGGGAGGTCTCCAAAAATTCCCAGAAAAAATATATGATGATCCTTGCGTCACGTAGATGAAAAAAGTCTATAAGCACGTTCTGATCCGAGATCTGTGCGCGAAGATATCCTCGAAAGAAGCTGCTGTCCTCACCACAAACTCACAGCAAGAAGGGTCCCAATGAGCACGAGAAAACACCTCGGAAAACGCGAAATCAGAAAATGTGCGTGAAACCCAAAATCGTAGCCTCACCTGTTACGAATCCAGCGGCGAAGAAATCGCTCGAAAAGATGGTCGGAGTAGGTCGGGGGAGCTCGTACACCGAAGAGCGACGGAAGCAACACCAAAGAAGGAGCGTCGCGTCGCGCCAAGAAAAAGAGAATCTCGAAAAGCGTGCCCCCCAAAAATCCTCAAAGTCCTCCAATGGATAGTGCACTGAGTGAGGGAAAACTCCTATGAAGACTCCACAGTGAAAAGGTGAGCAAAAAGCCCGAAGAAGACCCAAGGAAGCCTATTTATAGGCACAGCCCAAAGGCTGAAGTGGGCCGGATTCGGGCGCAGAATTCGGGCGCACTGCGCCCGAATCCGGTCGGACGCTCCCCCATCCGACGCGCCCGGAAGTCCCTGGTGAAGCCACGTGGCCCTGCAACAAGGAACAGCGGTGCAAAGGCACCGCTGTGCGCCACGCGCCCCCCCCGCGGTCAGCGGGGTAGGTACGGCCCGCCAATGGCGGGCCGACGCGTGGCCCGCACTCGAGTGCCCCGACAGCGCCGCCTGCGCCACAGTGCGCTCCGTACCGAGGCACCTCTACCGTGGACCGCGACTTCCAGAGCCAGCCAGTACCATGCAGCCACGTGTCCCCTGCACCCGGTCCACGCACCTTACGTCGGTTCCGTGGACCGCGCCGCGTGCACCGACCAACCGAGGACTTCCACGCGTCCCCCGCCTGGTCCATGCACCGCCGCGCCAATCCCGTAGACCGCGCACCACGAGCCCGCCAATCAGGCAGCGCCACGTGTCCATGCGCCGGGTCCGTGCACCCAGCCGCGTCCCTCCGTGGACCGAGCGCTGCGGACCGGCCCAATCACAAGCCGCCACGTGGCAGCCGGCGGTCCACGGCCCCTCCCATGCACCGAAATTCAGCGAAAACTTCCGGGGGTCCGTTTTTGGGCATCCGGACTCCAAATCAAACAAGCAAATAGCTGTTTTCAAGCGTTTTTCCGTGCTGAATCCAAATCCACCCTCTGTTTGGCCCAAATCAATTTCGAAAATTCGGCAAATGCAGCCGAAAGCCAATCCAGCTGTGGATATCACACAGGGTCCATCTGTGGCATCCCTTTGATGCACTATGGACCAGATACACCAACACTAGGTGTTCTAGACCACGGTTCATGGGAGAAGCTACACGGGGATCAGGGTCACCACAAGTAGAATACCCCAAGAAAATCCCTTCGTCACTTCGTGAGTCAAACTTTCCAAGATTTTCACGGTCACGTAAAATGTAACACCGACTCCCGAAGATGCGAAAATATTTGATGTTGGGTTTTCTACCACACCATAGTTCATATGGTGTATTTAACATTCCCGGGCGCAAAAACACTCGATTAATGACATAGACAGCGGTGTTCACAGCTTCAGCCCAAAAATGTAGCGGTAAATTCCGGCTATGAAGCATCACACGCGCCATCTCTTGAACAACCCTGTTTTTGCGCTCGACAACACCATTCTGTTGAGGTGTATAGGGTGCAGAGAATTCATGCTTAATACCGTTTGAAGTACAAAAGTCAATGAATTTAGAATTAATGAATTCTCCACCTCTATCACTTCTAACACGAATGATCTTTTCATTCTTTTCAATCATAATAAGAAGGCAAATCTCGTGAAAAGAATCAAAAGTATCAGCTTTCTCTTTTAAAAATGCTACCCAAGAATACCGAGAGAAATCATCAATCATCAAGAAAATATACCATTTACCTCCCAAAGATGGTTGACGAGTTGGCCCCATTAAATCCATGTGTAAAAGTTCCAAAGGCCGTTTTGTAACAACGTGGTTCAAGTTCTTGTGTGCAGTTCTGGACTGTTTTCCCTTTTGGCAACCACCACACACAATGTTTTGTTTAAATAAAAGTTTTGGAACCCCCTTGACCACGTCCTTGTTTGAAATTTTAACAAGTTCCTTAAAATTTATGTGACCTAGCCTGTGATGATCCGGAATTCTACAGGGCTTTTACTGTGTAACCGGCAGCTTCTGGAGGCCTACGGGGCATGTCGGCGGTGTTCGTGCGCCAATTTGGACACAAGTGATTGACTCCGGGCTTAAAGTGGATCACGTGGGTAATCAGGGAACCCCGTCGGATGTTTATAGGTGTTTTCGCGCAAATCGGATATCAGATTTGGACTCGGCACGAAATTCGGATTGAAAATGCCTTTTCGGGAGCCTCCGGCGATTTATTGGATGGGAATTTGGCGAAGCGGACATCAAATTCGGGTTCAGCGCGCGAAAACGGTCAAGATGGACTATCTGCTGGATTTTTCTGAGCTTCGGGTACTGTTCACCGCCGGAACAGTAACTCCGGCGATCGCCGGCGGCGGCGGCGGCGGCGGGCAGCGTCGGCGGGCGGCGGCGCGGCCTCGGGCAGGCGGAACGGCGGCGGCACAGGGCGCGGGCAGCGCGCGGGCGCGCGGGCAGGCGCGCGGTCCACGCGGCCGTCGTGCACCAAGGCGGGGGGCACGTGGCACCACCCCATAGGCCGGCTCACAGCTCACGGTCTACGGAGCATGATGGTTGGGTTTTGGTTCACGGTGCACCGGAGTGGACACGTGGCAGGTTACCATTGGTTCGGCTTACGGAGGCTCGTGCACCGGGTGCAGCGGTCAGTGGCAGGGACACGTGGCGCTTCCCTATTGGCTGGTCAACTGTGCGGGCAGGAGGGGCAGCTGGCGCGGGCAGGCGCGCAGGCGCGACGGTACTGTTGTCGGGGACGCGTGTCGACTCCCGGGGTTGGCCGCGTGGCGCAGCGGGAGTGGAGGATTTGGGCTGTCGCCTGTTCGGGCGACACGTGGCGGGCGCTGAGGCGGGTCGGACGGACCGCGGATCCCGTCCGACGGCGCGCCTTGGGCCGGGCCGCACTGTGCGCGCCCGAAAGTCTTGGGCCGGGCCGCACTGTGCGCGCCCGGAAACTTCCGGGCGCCCGAAAATTGGGACCCGGATGGCATTTTGCTATTTGTTTGGGAGGCCTATTTAAACAGCCCGAGCTCCTTTCTTCTCACTTTTTCCACCATTTCCGAGCCTCCTCTCACCAAGGTGTCTTCAGCAAAGTTGTTCCCCTTCGAGTTCTACATCTTCTGGAGGATTTCCAAGATTTGTGGTGGCACACACTCCGAGGTTTGGATTTTACGGCGCGGCGCGACGCTCGTTCCCTTGTGATTCCCTTCGTCGCATTTCAGTGCACGGACTCTCCCGAGCTACCCCGGCACTCTTTTTCAGCGATTCTTGCGCCATCGTCTTCACGACAGGTAGGGCTACGTTTTCCGTGTTTGCTGGTTTTTCCCATCCCGAGGTTTTCATGGGTTTTTCGGATCATCTTGTGACCTCTTTTGCTGTGATGGAGTTTTGGACAGCGGTTCGGTATTTCGGCGATATCTCCGCAACCAGACATCGGATTGAGGTGATTCAAAAGGCAATTTGCATCTACGCATCGCAAGGAGTCTCTCTGAATTTTCTTGGATTTTCTGGAATTTTCCCCGAAGGTGAGAAACCCCTTTTTACAGAACTTTGTAGCACAGTTTTGGGTGGAAGTATTGTTCGGGGTAGTTCTCTTGTCGATTTTGGATCTCAGCGTAGAAAACTCGTGTGGGAACGTGCAGGTACTCGTTTCGACCGGTTCGTCGCGAGGATCGTGACGGTATTTTTCCTGGAATTTCTCGAGCAGATCTCGCAGGTGAAAAAAGGCAAAACTGTGGACTGATTGTATTTGGGACAGATTTTGGTGTGAGCATGGTGGATTAATTGTGCTTGTTCTTTTGGGGTATTTTTGTGCAGCACCGTGGTGATCGTTGAGACCGGGCGCGGACTTCGCTGTTGGGATCGGGGTTTAGCGCTCGAGGTGGGTGGTTGCTTTACTCCTCTTTTCTGATATACCCACTAGGAATATTAGAGTGATCCCCTTTATTGGACATGTTGAATGGTCACCTAATGGACATGCATGCTTAACTAGATAATTGTGAGCCTATCATATGGAAAACATTATATTGGAAACTTGACATGTTGGAACTTATACATGCTTCATGGACATCGTTTTAGCATTTAACCTTGCATAAGGGGGGGGATGTACTTTCATATTGTGATATTGTGAGGCGTCTTGTGTCACGCCCCGGGTGTAAACCAGAACCCGGGCCCGTCCACAGATCCGCCGTGCACACGGTACTTTCCGTGTACACGAAGCGCCAGTAACCTGCTCAGATAAAAGAGATATAATAAAAGAGCAATAAAAACAGAGCTGAACTAAAAGAAATACATCTCAGACTGAAGCTGGAAATAAAATACAATACATCTGTATAAATGATACATCTGTCTCTCCCAGCTCACCAAAATAAATACAACCTGCTGGCAAAAGCCAGTCCCAAAGTAAAGGTACTACCGTCTGAGGAAACATGGGTACACCAACAATCCAGCTAACATGCTCATCCTGCCTCGAGATCTATCTACTCGGCCGTCCTCTCTCCTCGACCCGCCACTGTAAGCCCAGTGGCACCCGCATAAAACACTGCAAAACAAGGGAGAAGCAAAAGAGGAAAGAAGAATGGGGGTGAGACTACTAGTAAACCAGTAGCCTCCCCTAGTGGGTAAAACCTCAACTCTGACACGCCCACTAGGTCTACCAGAGGCAAAAGGAATAAAGGTGGTATGCAATGAGTATGACTCCTGATGAAAAGCTACCACTAGAATGCCTCTAAAAACTGAGCTAAAAGAATAGCTGAATGTATGCATCAGAATGTCAACGCCTGCCTGACCAGACCCAATCGATACACCAGTAAGCACTGGTACTGCCTGCTCTGCCTGCCAAATCGGGTATGCCCGCCTACGCATAACACCGATAGGAAAAGGGAGTCTCGAAGACTCGAAGCCTGTAAAAACGCACACTCCGGAGTGGCACTCGAGGGGAGCGACCCACACGAGTATAATGCCTGGGTAACAAGTACCAAATCAGCAGGACTGGATCATGACTCTGATCACGGTGGAAAACCCATCCACTAGAAGAAATCCAAATCCTCTATCCCAATCTGATGCAATAACCACTGTCCGGTCAACCGCCAAAGATCCGCGGTTGCCGCAATGCCCGGCCCTCACAGCCTGCCTGTCCCAAAGCCCACAACTGTCTGACTACACTACCCCAGTCCCTGCTCGAACCCGAGCGCACTATCCCCCGAATATAAATAAAAGAAGAGAAAAGCATGGTTTCTCCTAAGTCAATTCCAGCATGATAGTGTAGCAGAAAAAGGTGGCCTAACTAGGTGACCATACAAGCATGCAAATGTCCCAAGATGATATAAAAGAATAAACAGATGTCGAGAACCTTTATAATGTTAGAGCATGTATAGAACAGTATGAGAATAGTAGATATGAGATAGCCTGTGCCTGCTTATGCCACAAACCCAAAGCCCACAATTATTGATTAGCCTTACCTTTTAACATGATGTTACTGTCCTACAATCATAATCCCCAATCAAGCAAGTTCTAACAATATCTGTTTAATCACAATAAGCCTGCCATTGCCACACATAAAGTGCATTTATCCTTTTAATCAAAGAAGCTACTCAAGTGCCTAGCGGGTAATCAAAAGATGGAGGGTTAACAACCACACCCATACTGACAATCCTGACCCAGGTCCGACATCCGGTCAACACCTACTATCCGCAATAGCCGCAATACCCCAAAAGCTAAAATTCGAGCCCCGGCTACACTATGCCGATCCCTGCTCAAACCCGAGCAACAAATAGCCGCCTGCCTAAGGAATAGGGGGAAGAAGAGACAATAGGGTTCCTCCCAAGGCAGTCCCAACATATAGTGTAGCGGTCAGAAATGGTCTAACTAGATATCCCTGAAATCAAGCCTATCTCCTCATGGAAGAAAGAAGGGGGGTGACAAATAGTGGTTCATCATGTGTATCAAGTAATAACTCCGCCTGGGTGTAATCATCATGCTAAATCTGTCACGCCCCGGGGGTTTAATTTCGCGGAAACGATTCACAAAAGGTATGGGTTTGGCGTGTATAATTTTTTTTGAAAAACCTTCTTCCCCGGCGCGTGCCCAGACCCGCCGCATATACAGGATCACTCAGCAAACGGACAGAGTCTCCCCTGTATATGCACGGCGTCGCGACACATACAATGTCCAAAAACGGATGATCATTCAATCACAACGGTTCAAACATACGTCCATTCACGAAATGCTAAATAAATCTCACGGCCGATCAGTTTAAAAGGATAAATCCACAGTTGTTGAAACGGCGCCCACCCGGCGCCCATATTTTGAAAACACCTTTCGAAAGCAACATAAACCCAGAGGTTTTGGAAAACAGTGCCCACACGACACTTAGGTTTTAAAATCCCTTTTCGAAATCCATAAATCCACAAGGTTTTGAAAACGGTGCCCACACGACACCTAGGTTTTGAAATCCAGTTTTCGCAATCTTTTCTTTGGTTTGCTCTTGATTTTCTTAAAGCGGCCGACCGAGATGAAAAAGGAATTAAATAATTCAAAAACTACCATGCCGACATCCACACCGACCCCACGAGGGTATCGAGAACCGCACCACAGTCTACCATGTAAATGAAATGCGAAGGGGGAAAAAGGAAAGTACTGTTCGGGGTCACCAGGGACCCAAGAACTCCTGCCGCGGCCTCACCGTCGCCTAACTCTCCCCCCTGGAGGACCCTGTCGCAAAGTGGGAAGTCAGCGACTAAACAATAATGGTAATGACAAAGCAGGAAAGGAAGCCAAACCCAACAGTAAAACTATCCGGAGCAACCACTCGACTCACTGGAAGAGTGGCACGCGAACACATGTAACCCCTGCAACATCAGTAATGCCTGTAACACCTATACACCTTGATCTCGCCGGGCACCTATCCCGACAGATCGCACCGCTCACACCTTGGGGCACCTGACCTCGTCGGACACCTATCCCGACAGATCGCACCTTTTCCCCCACCTTTTGCTGCCTCAAACCCCACACCTACGGGGGCCCCCACCACTTCACCTTGTGGGTTAACACGGGTCGAAGACCGCTTTCCCGGAAAAGAGCACCCTTTGCGGTGGCCAAACCGCGGGTGCGCGTGTCGCAACCACGAGCTCAAAAACCCGGACACAGGACAATATCGCAAACATAGAGACCGTCAGCGTTAGTATTACAAATATGCAGTTAAACAACTATCCAAGAATACTGAGTCTATACTTAGTCTCAAAGGAACCCACAATAATGACCAAGTACCCAAACGAAACCAACGATAATGAACCAAGTACTCCAGACGAAACCAACCATAATGGACCAAGTACTCCAGACGAAACCAACCATAATGAACAAGTACCCAAAACGTAACCAACAATAATGAACCAAGTACTCCAGACGAAACCAACCATAATGAACCAAGTACCCAAAACGTAACCAACAATAATGAACCAAGTACTCCAGACGAAACCAACCATAATGAACCAAGTACCCAAAACGTAACCAACGATAATGAACCAAGTACACACCACACGATAAACATGACAGTAACGAAAATGGGCATAAAGGGGTTCTAAGGATGTACCCAAAACGTACCAACAATAATGAACAAGTACTCCAGACGAAACCAACCATAATGAACCAAGTACCCAAAGCGTAACCAACGATAATGAACCAAGTACACACCACACGATAAACATGACAGTAACGAAAATGGGCATACAAGGGGTTCTAAGGATGTACCCACCTGAAACGCGAAGAAGGATGTGTACGGAACTCCCGCTAAAAACACTCCACCCTGTTTTCGCCGGTGAGGGAGGAAGGAAGAGGATCGTCCCGCTCTCGGTTCGCCGGGTTCCGCAGGGGCGTCGATCGTCCTTCCTTCTCCTCGGCTCCGTCTCGGTTCCTCACGATCCCTCGTTTGAAAAGAGAGGAAATACGGATTGGGGTTTTAATTTCCCCTTCCTTCTTAACAGGGCCGCCTTAACCCTAGCCCGTCAAGGGAAAAACCTACATTAAATCGAAATCAAAACCGACGGACTAAGAAGTGTCCCGAAAAGCTGTCAATCCGCGCGAAACGGATCCGGGACCCCTGAAAGCGGGCCTAAACTTCAAAAATTTAGTACTGGAGATCCGGGAGTCGGAATTCGAATCCATCGCGTCTCCGTCACCGTTTTGCGAGCTCTAACACCAAAAATTATCCGCAAGTTCCGACAACCAACCCAGAATTTCTCGAATTTCAACCCCTCCTTAACAACTGAAAACATTCGGTTTAGGACCCAAGATGGAAAACCGAAGGTTGAAGTATCCCCAATAAATAAAATAACCCAGTGCCATAAACCGATGAGAATCCGATCACAGCAGGTTCCCCGTCCGATCGCCTCGAAGAACGTGCCGGCCACTTAACACGGATTCCGATGCGCCACTCAAAGGCAAACGCTTTGACCCCCATTTCGGGAGATCCGTAAATCGGAATCCGAATCCGTTCGCTTTGCCGCCCTCCGTTCTTCGAGCTCAATCGCAGAAAAATACTGGCGGCCCCAGGTCCCATTACAGAAAACGGTGGAAAGTTTACCTATCAGTCCCGTCAACAAAAAAAAGGGAGGTACACAAGGGCAAGGGAACGCCAGGACTCTACATCACACCACTAAAAAAAAGTTTCGTCCTCGAAACTTAATCCTGGTCCGCGACGCATAAAACTGAGTAGCACTCCTCCATCTTTGACTCCCGTTCCTAAGTCGCTTCGCGTTCTTCTTGGTTGTTCCAACGCGCCTTCCCATAGGGGATCGCCCGGTTGCGCAATCCTTTTTGTCCTCTCGTGCTAAGGTTCGCACCGGTGTTCCGTCGGAGCTCGGGTCCTCTCTAGGCTCAAAGGCAGTGACCATCCGTCACCCAAAACCAAGTAAGCAGGTTCAGAGCACCTCTTCGAGAATCCGTCTTATTCGCTCGGGCTGTCCGCCGGTCTGGGGGTGAAACACCATGCTGAAGTGTGGTTTAGTCTTTAAAGCTTGCCCTAGACTTTGCCAACTGTTCGACACCAGCCGAGAGCCTCTAGTCCACGTCGTACGGGTGGTTGGAAAAAGAGTCGCCTTCGTCAGTCGATCTACCGTGACTCAAACCGCATCCCGTCCTTGAATATCTTCGTGTCACCCGGATGCGCCGTATAGGGGGCGCAGTGCGCCTCTAACGGTATCTCCTCCTTCAACTCTGGCAGCTCCGGTAAGCAATTTCGCCCTCGAAAACGTGTTGCGTCGTTCGCACTCGCCGAAGAGTCGCTCGCGTGGTCCGGGGTCTTGTCTCGAATAAGTTGTATCTGTGTGCCCGTTTTCTGACCTTCTAGGTTGGGCTCGACCATCAACGATAAAAGTCGCGCGACAGTACCGATCTGCTAAGTACTCGCGCTCGTCAGTTTCCTCCTCGACTTGACCCTTCCTGCTCAAAACATCCGTTACTACACTTGCTTTTCTCGAGGTGATACTGGACGGTCCAGCCGAGTCCTTCAGCAACTCCAACCCATGCCTGTGCCGCAAACAATTCCTTCTCTGCGAACAAAACTCAAAGCTCTGGCGATCCAAAAAAACATCCCGAGGAACCCCAAAAGGTGGTGTCTCCAACGTTTTAAAACGGAGACGACTGCTGCCAGTTTCGGATCGTGTGCCGGGCAGTTCCGCTCACATTCCCTGTGATTCCCGTTGCTGACACAATGTGCCCAAAAAGTCCACTTTGCGAAGTCTGAACTCACATTTCTTAAACTTAGCGAACAGCCCTGGTCCCTGAGAGTCGGAGAGAATAATCTGAGTGCCTCTCGTAGCTGATCGAAGTGGTCATCCATTCCGGACTTGTTCTTCACTGTAACCTTGTCTATCTCCCTGTAGTCGATGCGTAGACGCAGTCCTCCGTTCTTCTTTCGCACGAAAGGCGACGGGTGCGTCCCAAGGCGACACACACGGTTGATGAACCCCTTATCCAGAAAAACTCCTAGTTGTGCCCGGTAGAAGCTTGAAAGAGAGGATGACCCCTTGCTCGGGGGTATTCCCGGCAGTTCGGTCAGGAGGACGTCGAAACTAACCCCTACAACGGGGGTGTCAGTGAGAAAAGCAGTGGGTCAAGTCGCTAGGCTCACTGAAACGATGTAACTATACATCCGCCTGGTACTCGTGAACCGGTCCATGCCCAGCACCTCGTAGTAATCCTGCTTCCCGACTCGGAATTCCCCGTCACAACGCCGCGGTCCGCAAACTACCCCAGCCAGCGCTGAGCATTAGCAACAAAATCTCGCGATGCTTCGAGGTACCCCAGTCGTACCACCCAACCAGTACCCATGAGCCCTTAAAAGTCTAGAACAAGAACCCGAAAACAAGGAAAACAACGCCGCACTAACGCCTTCACAAGGCTACAAGAGGTGCCAACAAAACAGGCTGGGTTACTAACCACCCGAAATTTCTCCTGCACACAACGAACTCACCTGTCAACCCACCCGGACCGCTCCTCTCCGTCACCAAAACGGATCACAAGCTCGAAGTCTAACCACCATCCGGACTACCCGTTCCGACTGTCCATCCTACGAGGCGATGGTCAGGACTGACGTTAGGTTTCAGCTCTAAGACCTACCACAAGGTCTACCACGAAAGGGCTGCGTACAGGGCCTCCTAGCCGAAGTGACCAGTGCCCAAAACTCCGAGTAGTCGCCAGATTCCCCTTGACTCACACCTGTCCCAAAAGATCAACAATCCAAAGCGCTCCCAACTAAGCCTCAAGGCTATGCCTTAGTCATGGGAAGCTGGGACGAAACCCACAAGGTAAGGTCCTACCTCCGTCCTGGCACCGACGGGTGCGACACTCAAAAAGAAAACTAACTCTCGGTCCCAAACCGTTGCCCCTCCAAGTACGGGCATCGAAACGAGCGGTAAACCTCCAGACCAACGGTGACACTCTCAACTAGGAGAAAATCTAAGCTCAAGGTCCGCTCACAATGACCTCCAGGTACTGAAGACTACCATCTGAAACCAAAAGGGTCGGAAGAGGACAAGCAACGAAAACCGCAAGAAGAGCCCTGTCCAAAGTTGCCTAGGTTCACTAAACGCACTCGAGGGATCACACGCCAACCCACCAGCAGGACAACCGAACCGAAACACTTGTGAGAAGAAAACAGAAACCAACTCAAAGCTTTACCACCACAACCCCACTAAAGTCACCACTTACGCACCCTTGTGCGAAGCGAGGTACGGCCTCTCTGCCCCCAACGCGAGCCCAAACGAGAAGAAGATTTACTAGCCCCGGTGGTCTCTTTCTCAACTAAAGGGGAACCCCAGACCCCACCACGACGATTTCTGCAACCATCGCAGTGTCTATAGTGAGAAGCCGAACTATGGGTAACAATCATAGGGGAAGATCTCATTCCCACCTATACCTTGCCCATGGTGCAAAAAAAGAAACGGCCGACTACCCGCTAACACCCAACACCCAAAGACCTAGAAGGAACAACCTTAGACCAACGGCTGTCCAGCTACCCACGACCGACAAACAGCCGACCACTAACAAACACCGGCGGATTACTCTACCCCCAGTCGCCGTCACTACGACGACCAACACTCGGCAGGGGGAAGGGGGTTCGAAAAACAAAAGCCGGCGCAACGATCTGCTGTGATAACAGCCGCACCAAGTGCATGAACAACGTCAGCAGGCCCACCGTGTTCCCGTGCTGGTTGCTTAATCCATTGATTCCTAGCAACATAAATACCCCGGTGGCAGCCGGCCTCGACCCCAGCCTCCACAACAACACGACTACACATGCACGACAACCATGCTAAACCGAGAAACAAAACATAACCCGTACACCCACACAACACAAGTCAGTTTTAGCCTCCTGCTAGCATAGCACTCAAACAACTATCGAGAAAAGGGACCTTAGATTCCCCCCCCCCTCCTCGATCACCCGCGTTCTACGCTTCTATGCCATTCATTTCATCATTTGTAGCTAAGTGAGGTATCTTTGTGGATGTCGGGCACAAACTGTTGTGATTGAGAAAGTCTCTAATACCATCTTAATCTGTCACGCCCCCCGGGGTTTATTTTCGCGGAAACGATTCACAAAGGTATGGGTTTGGGTGTATAAAATTTTTTTTGAAAAACCTTCTTCCCCGGCGCGTGCCCAGACCCGCCGCATATACAGGATCACTCAGCAAACGGACAGAGTCTCCCCTGTATATGCACGGCGTCGCGACACATACAATGTCCAAAACGGATGATCATTCAATCACAACGGTTTAACATACGTCCATTCACGAAATGCTAAATAAATCTCACGGCCGATCAGTTTAAAAGGATAAATCCACAGTTGTTGAAACACGGCGCACCCGGCGCCCATATTTTGAAAACACCTTTCGAAAGCAACATAAACCAGAGGTTTTGGAAAACAGTGCCCACACGACACTTAGGTTTTAAAATCCCTTTTCGAAATCCATAAGACAAAAGTTTTGAAACGGTGCCCACACGACACCTAGGTTTGAATCCAGTTTTCGCAATCTTTTCTTTGGTTTGCTCTTGATTTTCTTAAGCGGCGCCGACGAGATGATGAAAAAGGAATTAAATAATTCAAAAACTACCATGCCGACATCCACACCGACCCCACGAGGGTATCGAGAACCGCCACTACGTCTACCATGTAAATGAAATGCGAAGGGGGGGAAAAGGAAAGTACTGTTCGGGGTCCCCAGGGACCCAAGAACTCCTGCGCCGCGGCCTCACCGTCGCCTAACTCTCCCCCCTGGAGGACCTGCTGCCAAAGTGGGAAGTCAGCGACTAAACAATATTGGAATGACAAAGCAGGAAAGGAAGCCAACCCAACAGTAAAACTATCCGTAGCAACCACTCACTCACTGGAAGAGTGGCACGCGAACACATGTAACCCCTGCAACATCAGTAATGCCTGTACACCTATACACCTGATCTCGCCGGGCACCTATCCCGAAGATCGCACCGCCACACCTTGGGGCACCTGACCTCGTCGACACCTATCCCGCAGATCGCCCTTTTCCCCCACCTTTTTGTGCCTCAAACCCCACCTACGGGGGCCCCCCACAACTTCACCTTGTGGTGTTAACACGGGTCGAAGACCGCTTTCCCGGAAAAGAGCACCCTTGCGGTGGCCAAACGCGGGTGCGCGTGTCGCACCCGCGAGCTCAAAAACGGGACACAGGACAATATCGCAAACATACGAGACCGTCAGCGTTAGTATTACAAATATGCCGTTAACAACTATCCAAGAATACCGAGTCTATACTTAGTCAAAGGAACCCACAATAATGAACCAAGTACCCAAACGAAACCAACGATAATGAACCAAGTACTCCAGACGAAACCAACCATAATGGACAATTACTCCAGACGAAACCAACCATAATGAACCAAGTACCCAAAACGTATAACAACAATAATGACCAAGTACTCGACGAACGAAACCAAACAATAATGAACCAAGTACCCAAAACGTAACAACAATAATGAACCAAGTACTCCAGACTAAACCAACATAGAACCAAGTACCTAAACAGTAACCAACGATAATGAACCAAGTACACACCACACGATAAACATGACATAACGAAATGGGCATAAAGGGGGTTTAGAAGATGTACCAAACGTAACCAACAATAATGAACCAAGTACTCCAGACACGAAACCACCATAATGCAACCAAGTACCCCAAAACGTAACCAACGATAATGAAACCAAGTACAAACCACCGATAACCATGACAGTAACGAAAATGGGCCATAAGGGGTTCTAAGGAATGTACCCACCTGAAACGCAGAAGAAGGAGGTGTACGAGAACTCCCTGCTCAAACACTCCACCCTTGTTTTCGCCGGTGAGGGAGGAAGGAAGAGGATCGTCCCCTCTCTGTTCGCGGTTTCCGCAGGGCGGTGCGATCGTCCTTCTTCTCCTCGTCTCCGTCTCGGTTCCCTCACTCCCTCGGTTGAAAAGAGAGGAATACGGATTGGGTTTTATTTTTCCCCTTCCCTTTCTTAACAGGGCGCCTTAAACCTAGCCGTCAGGGAAAAACCCTAAATAACCGAATCAAAACCGCCGGCTAAGATTGTCCCGAAAAGCGTGTCAATCGCTGCGCACGGATCTCCGGAGCACCCTGAAAGGGGCCTAAACTTCAAAAATATTCTGGGAGATCCGGCACAAGGCGGAATATCGAATCCGATCGCGTCTTCAGTTCACTCGTTTTGCGAGCTCTAACCACCAAAAATTATGTTTCCGCACGTTCCGACACCCAACCCAGCATTTCTCGAATTCAACCCCTCCTTAATCAACTGCAAACATTCGGTTAGGACCCAAGATGGAAAACCGGAAGGTTGAGTATCCCCACATAAATAAAATAACCCAGTGCCATAAACCGATGATGAATTCCGATCACAGCAGTTCCCGTCCGAGTCGCCTCGAAGAGACTGGCCGGCCACTTAACAACGGATTCCGATGCGCCACTCAAAGGCAAACCTTTGACCCCCATTTCGGGAGAATCCGTAAATCGGAATCCGAATCCGTTCGCTGTTGCCAGCCCTCTTTCTTCTGAGCTCATCGCAGAAAAATATTGGCGGCCCGGTCGTCCATTACAGGAAAACGGTGGAAAGTTTAACCCTACTACAGTCGTAACAGAAAAAAAGGAGGTACACAAGGCAAGGGAACGCAGGACTCTACAAAATCATATCCACCGCACAGTCCATAACTCTGCTAATCACCCTCACATGAATATCCACCCTATGCCTGTCCAAAAAAAATACGCAAGTGGACCCCTCCCACAAGACGCCTCACATACACAATATGAAAGTACATCCCCCGCCCCTAGCAAGGTTAAATGCTAAAACGATGTCCATGAAGCATGTATAAGTTCCACATGT
>JAQNDB010003886.1:0-26800 GCA_029204045.2 Tillandsia leiboldiana
CTAGGTGTTTCTTCCCCTATTTAGATCCGTATTATATACGACCCAACAAGTGGTATCAGAGAGGGAATAGGGTTGTGAACATGGTTGAAGGTGGAAACATCAATCGACCCCCTTTCTTTGATGGAACAAATTATGCGTACTGGAAAGTACGGATGAAAGCCTTTTTATCTTCCATCGACGAAAGGGTGTGGCATTCAATTGAATCAGGATGGTCTAATCCAACTGAACTTATCTCTGATGTTCACACCTTAAAAACCTAGGTCGAAATAGACCAAGGAAGAGTTTGAGTTATCTTCTTACAATGGCAAGGGGATTAATGCTATTTTTAATGCCTTATCTCAACTGAATTCTCTCGCGTTCTCGGCATGTGAGACTGTGAAAGAAATCTGGGATGTTCTCCAGGTTACACATGAGGGAAACTAACCTCGTGAAGATTCAGAAACTGTAGATGCTTACGAGCAAGTTTGACTCCATCTTGATGGCAGAAAATGAATCTTTCACGGACTACTATACACGATTGCAAGACAATCGTAAACTCATGTGCTAATCTGGGAGAGAAGATTCCAGAATTTAAGATTGTAAGAAAATCTTAAGAACTCTTCCTGAACGATTTCGCCCAAAGGTTACTGCCATTGAAACTATTAAACACCCGGACGAAATACGTGTAGAAGAATTAGTTGGTTCATTACAAACTTATGAAATGACTTTAATACTACAATTCTTCTGGAAAAGCAATCCACTTCTAAGTCTTCAGGTTATGCGTTGAAAACAACTAAGGAAGAAGACGCGGATACATCCTCCTCGGACGATGACGAGAACCTTTCTATGGAGGAATTTGAGAAGCAGCTCGCTCTCTTGACAAGGAATTTTCGCCGCAACTTTCGAAGGGGTAATTCAAGCAAATCTCCATCCTTCGGAAAGTCGAACAAAGGCAAGGGTACTCCAAGTCACAAGTCAAGAAAGCAGGAGAACTTCTCAAAGGATAAGAAAAGTTCAGAAGGACAACTGCAATGCTTCAAATGTCGAGGCTACGGCCACATTGCAACGGAATGTCCTAACAAGTATCCGGCAAAGAAGAAGGCGATGCAAGTCGTCACTTGGGATGACAACTCAACGTCAATGAGTCGTCTTCAAGTGATGAAGAAAAGAGCTCCACCACCGCATTCCACGCGTCCACATCTTCACCATTCATGTGCTTTATGGCAAATACATCTGAGTCGTTGTCCAACTCCACTGTTGAAAAGAACGCAACCGACAACGAATTGGATGATTCGGAAGGTGAAGATTTTGCTCTAGCCTACCACAGACTTTTGAGGGATTCAAAGAAAGTGGCTAAGAAAAACAAGAGTTTGAGAGGGAGATTGCATGATCTCGAAGAAGAAGCAAAAAGAGCGACTTCTCTCTCAAACGCTCTTGAAGTGGAAAGGGAAAACCTGATAAAAGAAAATGCTTCCCTTCAAGAGTCCAATGAGCAACTTGAAAAGGAACATACAAATCTGGTGGATAACGCGAATCACTTTTCAAAGCTCTACAACGAGGCCGACAGGATAACCTGGAAATGACAAAGACCATTTTCCAACTCAAGAATGACTTACAGCGATTCTCTTCAGGAAGGAGTAAGTTGGATAGACTTCTTGGTCTTGGTCAATCAAATAGGTTCGGCCTCGGATACACTCAAACTGGAAACAGTCCAAGTTTGAGTGGGACAGTCTTTGTGCCTCAGTCGGTATCTCCTCCTCCGACACCGGAATTCAAGACAAACAACGACAACAAACCTACTTCATCCTCTTTGGGATCGTCAAGATATAAGGTATGTTTTCGTTGTGGTGTTTCAGGCCACATAAGAAGATATTGCAAGACGGGAGTCGAACGCTCATCTCAAGCACCTCTTGCATCAACTACCAAAAAGGCTCCTTTCCGGAAATCAAAGCAAAACTTTTCAAATGAAAAGAGACTTGGTAGTTCACCGCACAAGACGACTTCATCAAGGAGCAACAATCGTTTCAACAAGACGCTTTCACCTAGGCACAAAACTTCACGACCATTACAGACGCATTCCAAAAAGGCTTGGGTGCGCAAAGGTGAAATTTTCCCTTGTCTTGTTTCCAATATTTCCTTGCATGCATATGATAGCTCGTCTTGGTATCTGGATAGCGGGTGTTCCCGTCACATGACCGGTGACAAAAATAGTTTTCAAAATCTTGAGAAAATCTCCGGAGGACACGTTGTTTTCGGAGACGGTCGATCTTCCAAAATTGTTGGAAAAGGGACGGTAGCTATTCCAGATGGCCCGATTTTGAAAAACGTCTTATTTGTCGATGGCCTTAAGACTAACCTCATAAGCATAAGTCAACTTTGCGACAATGGTTTTTCAGTTAACTTTTCATCGGTTGAATGCGTTGTAACTGATAAGGACCACGTCTTCTTTTTAAAAGGGGTTAGATCTGAAAACAATTGTTATGTTGTTCCTAATAAATTTTCTGAAAATTGTAACTTAGCCGCTTTGAATAATGAAACTCTTTGGCATGAAAGGCTAGGTCACTTAAATTTTAAGGAACTTACTAGAATTTCAAACAAGGACGTGGTCAAGGGGATTCCAAAGCTTTTATTTAAACAAAATGTTGTGTGTGGTGGTTGCCAAAAGGGTAAACAGTCTAGGACTGCACACAAAAACTTGAACCACGTTGGTACAAAACGGCCCTTGGAACTTTTGCACATGGACTTAATGGGGCCGACCCGTCAACCATCCTTGGGAGGTAAATGGTACATCTTTTTATTGGTTGATGATTTCTCTCGGTTTTCATGGGTAGCATTTTTGAGAGAGAAAGCTGATACGTTTGACTCTTTTCATGAGATTTGCCATCGTATTATGATTGAAAAGAATGAAAAGATCATTCGTGTTAGAAGTGATAGGGGTGGAGAATTCATAAATTCAAAATTCATTGACTTTTGTACTTCAAATGGCATTAAACATGAATTCTCGGCACCCTATACACCTCAGCAGAATGGTGTTGTTGAGCGCAAAAACAGGGTTGTTCAAGAGATGGCGCGTGTGATGCTTCATAGCCGGAAATTACCGCTACATTTTTGGGCTGAAGCTGTGAACACCGCTGTCTATGTCATTAACAGAGTGTATTTGCGCCCAGGAACCTTGAATACACCATATGAGCTGTGGTTTAGTAGAAAACCGGATATCAAGTACTTTCGTATCTTCGGGAGTCGATGTCACATCTTACGTGACCGTGAAAATCTTGGAAAGTTCGACTCTCGAAGTGATGAAGGGATCTTTTTGGGTTATTCTACGAATAGCAGAGCATATCGAGTATTTAACATTGAATCTAAGACGATTGTAGAATCTATAAATGTTAAAGTAGATGAAGCTTCTCATTTTGAATCTGAAAAATCTACCCTCGATATCTCTCTAGATGATGATTCTCCTGCTAGTGCATCTTCTCATAATAATACTTCCAATATTAATGATGCATCTAATGGTTCTTCTAGTTTATCTGATGTGCAGGAATCATCTCGTGTACCTCCGAGTACTCCGTTTCAACAAACGCTACGAATCTCCAAGGATCATCCGGAATCGAACATCATTGGAGATCCACAAGAAGGAGTTAGAACTCGAAGGCAGTTGGTTTGCGGATTTGCTTGCTATGTATCTTTAATCGAACCAAAGACAATAGATGAAGCTCTTCAGGATGACTACTGGATTAAAGCAATGCAGGAAGAGCTCCATCAATTTGAGCGAAACAAAGTCTGGGAATTAACGAAGCCTCCAAAGCAACATAATGTGATAGGTACCAAATGGATCTTCAAGAACAAGAAAGATGAAGATGGTACTATCATCAGGAACAAGGCACGACTAGTTGCTCAAGGCTACTCTCAAGTAGAAGGTATAGACTTTGACGAAACTTTCGCCCCTGTAGCTAGACTCGAGTCCATTCGTATATTGTTTGCTATTGCTTGTCATTTTAAAATCAAATTATTTCAAATGGACGTCAAGAGCGCATTTCTAAATGGGTTTTTAAATGAGGAAGTTTATGTAGCTCAACCGAAAGGTTTTGTAGATCATAAACAACCTAACCATGTTTTTCGTTTGAAAAAGGCTCTTTACGGTCTGAAACAAGCACCGCGAGCATGGTACGAAAGGCTAACAAAGCACCTTTTGGAGAAGGGCTATACTCGAGGGGGAGCTGACAGGACTCTCTTTGTGAAGCATTATCAAAATAATTTCATTGTAGCACAAATCTATGTCGATGACATTGTATTTGGTGCAACAAAAGATAATGATGCTTCTAAATTCGCGGAGACCATGGAAAGCGAATTTGAGATGTCCATGATGGGCGAATTGTCTTATTTTCTTGGATTGCAAATTAAACAAAATGATGAAGGTATTCACTTGAGTCAATCCAAGTATGCACTGGAGTTGGTCAAAAAGTTTGATCTAGAAAATTGTAAAGATTTTCCAACTCCAATGGGAACTAGTCACAAGGGACTTGGAAGTGAATCACATAGTGAGAATGTAGACGAGAAACTGTATAGAAGTATGATTGGAAGTCTACTTTACCTCACGGCTAGTCGCCGGATATATCCTTTAGTGTTGGGATTTGCGCGAGATATCAATCAGCACCAAAGGAGGTTCACCTGAAAGCGGTGAAACGGATCATCCGGTACATCAAAGGATCAATTAATTTCGGAATTTGGTATCCTATGGGAACAAGTCTGGACATTGTTGGATACTCAGATGCCGATTGGGCAGGATCAGTGGATGATCGGAAAAGCACGAGTGGTGCATGCTTCTATCTTGGCCATTGCCTTGTTGCATGGCACAGTAAAAAACAGAATTGCATAGCACTCTCGACTGCCGAAGCGGAATACATTTCAGCTGGAAGTTGCTCAACTCAACTCATTTGGATGAAAAGCGTATTGAGTGACTTCCGCATTTCAGCATCTTCGGTAACAATTCTTTGTGACAACACAAGTGCAATTAACATTTCTAAAAACCCTGTGTTGCACTCTAGAACAAAACATATTGAACTTAGATATCATTTTCTTAGAGAGCTAGTTGAATCAAATACTCTTCAACTTTCATATGTTTCAACTGAAGATCAATTAGCTGACTTTCTAACAAAACCTTTGGATCAAAAACGTTTTATTCATTTACGAAAAGCAATTGGGATGCTTTCCTTGAAATAATCTTCTTTTTGAAATCTTTGCTTAGGATAGGTTTTGTATTTGTATTTGTTTTGTTCTATTCAATATCTATGTTTGTACATAGGACATTAATTGAGCATAGATCATAATTGACTTTAATTGCATCTGTTCACACATTTAGAAATTTATTATGCTTTTGCCATCATAATATTTCACTGTTGCAATGATCATTTATGTTAATTAAATCATCTTCTAAAGTGATCAAAGTCAATTTCTCTCTCAATGATCTCTTGGTATAGTCATTATCTTATTTGACTGTTTAGTCGAGTATGAAATCGAGATCAATTTTTGGTTGAATACTTTATATCTTAAATAATTGATAGCCAATTGAGGGGGAGTCAAAGATAATGTAAAATGCTCAAAAGATGTGGAAAGAGTTACATCCCAATGAGGAGTGTGAAAACTACCACCACATGGAGGAAAGAGCTACCACCTCGGTCGTCCGAGTACTGTGTGCAGCTACCACATGTATACCAAGCATGGTTGTTCAAATTTTTGATTAAGTAAAATGCATGTTGAAATACTTGACTCTGTCAAATTTCAAGGTTGGTATAAGGTGGGATTTTAAAGAAAGATGCTCGAAGAACCACTCTCTTCAACAGATTGTCTAGAAATATTATCTACTATATTTGGGATTTCAAACATCTATTGATCTTTGTATTTCATTTTCTTTACCGAATTGATTATTTGATAAAGGCATTACTCATAAGATCAAGTTAGATGTGATTGAAAGTGTTCAACTTTAAGGGATTTAATTTTTGTAAATTTTCGTTTCATTTTTGGATATTATTGATAGATTTGGCATAATCTATTTCTTGTTGTATGAAACGATGATTTTTGTTTAAAGTTGATACACATTTGTGCTTACAATCTTTTTCTGGATCTTCCTGAATTTCTCTGAAATTTTCTAAAGAAAAAGTTGGGGCCGATCCGGATCGGGCAAGGTGATCCGGATCCCGAACGCAGGTTTTCTCCTGCGGGCTGACGATCCGGATCCCGAACGCAGTTTTCTCACTGCGGGTAGCCGATCCGGATCGCAAGCTCGGGAGGATCCGGATCGCGGCTAGGTTTTTATAAAGAACAAAAGGGTTTTGATTTCTTTTACTCCAATCTTTTGTTCAAAAGTTTCCAGAGCGCTTCTCTCTAGATTTCATCCTCCTTGGAAGCTTTCAAACTCAAAGTTCTTCAATTCCAAGTAAGTTTTATTGATCAAAATCTCGGTTTTTCACCGTTTTTCTCTTTTCCTCCTCAAACGCACGATTTTCTTGGATCAACTTTGTTTGTGGATGGTTTTTGATCAAATTTCTTTTGAAATAAGAACTCTGGGTAGATTAGTTTTGATTATATGCAAGGTTTTCTCCTGATTAACGGATTTTTAGGCTTCGATTTCTAAAATTTCGGTTTTAGGGCATATAATAAGGATTTTCGAAATTCATGCAATTGATCTACTTTTAAAAGTCCTTTTGCAAAACTAATTTGATTCTTGGCTTCTCTACATGATTATGATTGTTTGGGTACAATTTTTCAAATTTTTGAAAATTAACAATTTTTGTGTTCTTGAGTTGGTTTTCACAGGACACCTTCTTAACTCAAGCACTTTGATCAATGGCACTTAATTCAATGAGTTTCTCTTGGTTAATCCTTCTCCTGGCTTCAATGATGCACACAAGTACATCTGTTAAAAGGGAACCAGATGATTCAACTCAAAACAAGACGAAAAATGCAGAGGAAGACAGCTCAGACTATGATGATGAAGAATGGGATGAATTCTTCAAAGATGTTCAACAGAAAATTGATGAGGAAAACAGAAAATCTGTCAAGGGCAAAAGGCTAATGAAATCTGCATCAACAACTAAGCAATATACGAGACGGAAGACTGTCCAATGGAGTGAAAATCAGCCTAGTAGGCCTCTCACCAGAGCTCGCTCACTCTCTGGAATTCTACAAACTGAATCTCCATGGGTTACGGGACCGGATGCCCCATCTGCATCTACACAGCATCCATCACACATGAAGAGACAGGCTACAGACGCTGATGTGTTGGAATCGCTTCGACAGGAACAACAAAGACTGTCTGCTGAACAAGAAAGAATGTCGAAGGAACTTCAGCAACTTTCCTCTAAACAGAAGAAGATCAAGAAGAAGTGCTCAACTATTTCGACAATGCTTAAAGGGATTTTGAGCAAGCTCAGTTGTACCAGCTCCGACTCCTCTGACTGAACTGCACCTTCCTTTTTCTTCTATTTGTGCAGGATTTTGATTTTAGAATTTAGTCTTATACTTACTTTTAGCTTAGTTCTCAGGAATTTCTTTATTTTGTTCTATTTAACTCTCCTTAATTTTTGTGATTTTGGCTTTGTTTGTGACAAAAAGGGGGAGAGAGTTTATAGAGAACTTTGAACAATGAACAATGTTGACTGCATGAAACATCAAGGTAAGTGAACAATGTTGGATATGAAAACCTTGATTGAGCAAGCTAATCTCATCCAAGTCTGCCGATTCCCCGAACTACTTGGGTATTGTTTGTATCGTGTAAGGACTTTTTACACGAATGCCACACATCTTCAAGAAGGAGAACATGGATCAATGCATTTCTATACAATTATCCAAGGGATGAAACTTAAAATCACTCCGCAGCTAATTGGCGAAGTTCTTGGAATGGAATCTAACACATCGGGGGTCAACTTTTTGAAAGGAAAAAGTTTGACGAATGCCTTGTGGCAAACAGTGATAGATAAGATTTGTTTGGAAGGAACGAATTCAGCCAATGGTAAAAGTGTAAAATCCAAACATCTTCGACTGGAGTACCGATTTCTAAATTTCATCACGTGTTACAACATTCTACCTAACATGCAGACTAAGGTCGTGAGATGGGAGAGACTGCTGTTCCTATATCTCTTAGGTCATCCCTCTGAGGCTGTAGGATTGAACATGAATATCCCCTACATAATTTGGAATAGAATGTCAAGATATATTGTACATCCTCATCCTTCTGAGCGACTTCCGTTTCCATTAATCATCATGAGGATCTTACAAAAGTTTGACATTGATATAAGCTCGACATCTTATCAACACTGTTGGGGGATGATAGATGAGTCAACGATTGTGAAGTCACTTCACAAATTACCACATGTTACTCCGACACATTCCACTGGAAAGAAACCTTGTGTCGGCACCTCGGCCTCACCGTCTCAACAAGCATCAGAACAAAGGCGAATGTCTGAAGAACTCGAGATCATAACGGCATCCCAAATTACATTGACCAAGAAAGTAAATTCAATGAGGAAATTGATCAAGAACATGTTCACTAAGATGGGATATAGTGCGTCTGAGGACTCAGACTCGGATGACTAATTTGTGCTTTAACAATTTTTGTGCAAATTTGTGCAGGATTTTATCTTTTTAGACTTTAGTTCAGCTTTTAGGACTTACTTTTAGTTCTAGTTCTTATTTTTCGGAACAATTTTTGAAATCTTTAACTCTCCTTAAATTTTTGTGTTTTTGGCTGATTTTGTGACAAAAAGGGGGAGAGAGTTTATAGAGAACTTGAACAATGCTTGAACAATGATTGATTGAACAATGATGATGATGTGTTGGAACATCAAAGGTAAGTTGAAACACAAAGGTAAGTAGAACTTCAACTTTATGATGTGTTGGAACATCAAAGGTAAGTTGAAACACAAAGGTAAGTAGAACTTCAACTTTTGGTTTTTCCATTTGTTTGAATGCATGCCTCGACTAACTATTTGCTAACTATTTGGGCATGTAATATAACTAACAAGTTGATGTTCACTAACAAGTTTGTGACACTTGGTTTTTGATTGCATAGAAGATATGTTGGTTCTTAACTCTGATCAATTACATATCTATATATATATATTAGTTTGTCACAAACATGTTCATGACATTTGGTTTTTACATGCAAAGAAGATATGTGGTGTTTCTTTAACTATGATCAGTTTACATATCTGAATATAAATGTCATGGTAAGTATAAATGAGTTTAAACTTCATCTCTGCTTGTGGTTTTTGAATAATACAAAATTCTTGAGGTATCTAACGATTTCTTTTGTCAAGAATGATTTCTTTTTGCAGAGAGTACAGATGTCTAAGTCTAGAGTCTGTTTTAGGGTTTTAACTCATGTATTGTATTTTGGATCTCCATTGTAAATTTTTGTTGTATGGTGATAGCAACAAAAATATCTTTTTGAATTTTCTTTAGTGGATCTATGTTTTGTCACGAAACCGCCAAAGGGGGAGATTGTTACGGAATTTGAGTTGGCGTAGTTTCGTGAAAGTCTCAAGTCTTGAAGATTGAAGGTGAAGAAAGTTGGATCATTTAACTCAATCTCAAGTAAGAAGAATTCAAAAGGATCAGGTATGTTTAACTAAAGAATTTGTGTGATCCGAATACTTCTTGTAGTGTAGAAACACTTGGAAGAATCTTTCATTGCATAAAAATCAAAAACTGGACTTGGGACATGTTCAGGATCCGGATCAGGTTGTTCGATCCGGATCCCGAAGGTGGTTCGTTCATACATCGTCGCAATCCGGATCGTAGTCTCTTGATCCGGATCCCGAACGTTGAGTTTACCATCTACCTTGAACGATCCGGATCTTGCTTCTCAATCCGGATCCCGAACGTTGATGTTTGGTGAACTGTATGAACGATCCGGATCGTAGTCACATGATCCGGATCCCGAACCTTCGTTTTTCTGGAATTGGCTGTTTCGTTATGACGATCCGGATCCTAGTTATCACGATCCGGATCGCCGTCCGTAAAAATCCAGAAATGGTTGGTTTTTGATTCTTATCTCCTTCCTAGGGTTTCTAACCTATAAATACACCCTATGTCTTTCTTTCTAGGGGGAATCCACATAGCCGTCATTTTCTTGTATCATCTTATACGGCTATAGATCCACATATAGAGAAGAAAGGAAATCATTAGAGAATACTCTATGTTTCTTCATCTATATTGATTAGTTTGATTCTAGGTTTTCATACTCACATCTTGAGTTGAATCAAACTAATGAATACTTAGATGGTATTTCCGATCTATCTTTGATCTAAGTATTCGGCGGATCATCACCACCCAAAAACAACGATTTACCCCAAAAATCGGCGCGTGGATTCGCGTGTCCTTGTGGATTCAAGGTTCAATCGCTCTCGTGGATTCGGAGCGAGGCACGTTCGTGGATTCGAACGGTGCTATTGGGTGAAGACCGTGGATTCGGTCGGACGTCGTGGATTCGACGTTGGACGCCGTGGATTCGGCGTTGGGCGCAGATCGTGGATTCGAGAAGCGTCGGAGCGAGCGGAGAAGATCCTCTAGGAGCGTATGGAAAAGGTTGAGTCGTAAGTGTGTACGGTAAATCACCTTGTACGTGTTTTAATTCTAGTGGATTTCTGCCGTGTTATCGGTCCCGTGGTTTTTTTACTCCGGTGATGGAGTTTTCCACGTAAAAATCTTGCGTGTTATTTTATTTTCCGCATTGGGTTTTATCGCAACGATTTTTGGAGTGTTTATACGTTTACACCTATTCACCCCCCTCTAGGTGTTTCTTCCCCTATTTAGATCCGTATTATATACGACCCAACACGGCCATATCTCAACGGAGTGTCCCAATAAGAATCCGTCAAAGAAGAAAGCGATGCAAGCCGTCACTTGGGATGACACCTCATCGTCAAATGAGTCATCGTCAAGTGATGAAGGAGACAACGCAACGGCGTTCCACGCGTCCACATCTTCACCCTTCATGTGCTTAATGGCTAGTACATCCGAGTCATTGTCCAACTCCACTGTTGAAAAAATTGCAACGGACGATGAATCGGATAATTCAGAAGGTGAAGACTTTGCTCTTGCCTACCATAAGCTTTTGAGGGATTCAAAGAAACTGGCAAAGCAAAACAAGAGTTTGAGAGGGAGATTGCAGGATCTCGAAGAAGAAGCAAAAATGGCAACTTCTCTCTCAAACGCTCTTGAAGCGGAAAGGGATAACCTGATTAAAGCAAATGTTTCCCTTCAAGAGTCCAATGAGCAATTCGAGAAGAATTATGTAGATATGGTGAACAAAGCGAATTACTTCTTGAAGCTCAACGACGAGGCTCGACAGGAAAAATTGGAAATGACAGAGACCATTCTCCAACTCAAGGATGACTTACAGCGATTTTCATCAGGAAGGAGTAAGTTGGATAAGCTTCTTGGTCTTGGTCAATCAAACAAATTTGGCCTCGGATACAATCGAACTGAAGACAATTTTAGTTCGGTTGGGACAGTCTTTGTGCCCCAGTCGGTATCTCCTCCTCCGACACTAGAATTGACGACAAACAACGACAACAAACCTACTTCCCCCTCTTCGGAATTGTCAAGCACCAAGGTATGTTTTCGTTGTGGTATTGCAGGGCATATAAGGAGAAATTGCAAGATGGGAGCCAAACGCTCAACTCAAGCACTTCTTGCAACGACTACCAAAAAGGGTGATTCCTCGAAAATCAAATGCAAATTATTCGAAAGAAAAAAGTCTCGGTAGTTCATCAAACAAGACGACGACGTCAAGGAAAAGCAATGGATCAAACAAGACGCGTTCACCAAGGTATCAACATCACAATCATTTCCGACGTACAGCAAAACTCGAAAGGTTTGGGTACGCAAAGGTGAAATCTTCCCTTGTCTTGTTACAAATATTTCCTTGCATGCATATGATAATTCGTCTTGGTATCTGGATAGCGGTTGTTCCCGTCACATGATCGGTGACAAAAACTGCTTTCAAAATTTTGAGAAAATCTCCGGAGGACTTGTAGTTTTCGGAGACGGTCAGTCTTCCAAAATTGTTGGAAAAGGAACAGTAGCTATTCCAGATGGCCCGATTCTGAATAATGTGTTATTTGTTGATGGCCTTAAGACTAACCTCATTAGTATCAGTCAACTTTGTGACAATGGTTTTTCAGTTAATTTTTCATCTGTTGAATGCATTGTAACTGATAAGGACCATGTTTTCTTTTTAAAGGGGGTTAGATCTGAAAACAATTGTTATGTTGTTCCCAATAAAATTTCTGAAAATTGTAACTTAGCCTCTTTGAATAATGAAACACTTTGGCATGAAAGGCAACTTGCTAGAATTTCAAACAAAGACGTGGTCAAGGGGGTTCCAAAACTTTCACTTAAACAAAACATTGTGTGTGGTGGTTGTCAAAAGGGAAAACAATCCAGGACTGCACACAAGAACTTGAACCATGTTGGTACTAATCGGCCCTTAGAATTAGTGCATATGGATCTTATGGGGCCGACACGTCAACCATCCTTGGGAGGTAAATGGTATATTTTCTTATTGGTTGATGATTTCTCTAGATACTCATGGGTAGCATTTTTAAAAGAGAAAGCTGATACTTTTGATTCTTTTCACGAGATTTGCCTTCGTATTATGATTGAAAAGAATGAAAAGATCATTCGTGTTAGAAGTGATAGAGGTGGAGAATTCATAAATTCTAAATTCATTGATTTTTGCACTTCCAATGGCATTAAACATGAATTCTCAGCACCCTATACACCTCAACAAAATGGTGTAGTCGAGCGCAAAAACAGGGTTGTACAAGAGATGGCACGTGTCATGCTTCAAAGCCGGAATTTACCGTTATATTTTTGGGCTGAAGCTGTGAACACTTTAATCTATGTTATTAATCGAGTTTATTTGCACCCGGGAACGTTAAATACACCATATGAACTATGGTTTTGTAGAAAGCCAAACATCAAATATTTTCGTATCTTTGGGAGTCGGTGTTATATTTTACGTGACCGCGAAAATCTTGAAAAATTTGACTCTCGAAGTGACGAAGGAATTTTCTTGGGTTATTCTACAAATAGTAGAGCATATCGGGCATTTAACTTGGAATCTAAAACGATTGTAGAATCCATAAATGTTAAAGTAGATGAAGCTTTCCACTTTTGTCACGCCCCGGGGTCGAAACTGCGACCCGGGCTCGCCAACAGATCCGCCACCTATGCCAAACTCCGCATAGGCGAAGCGTCCTACCTGCAAGAAAAGTGCTACAGCTAACAGATATCAGAGCTATAAGATAAAACTGCTGTATAACTAAAAACAACCACTGTACAACTGAAAAATAATACAACAATGTACAGTCTCTCGATACATATCAGCCTCACTACATCAGTCTCTCAAAAGAGGAAATAAAACAACTAATCTACTGAAGCTCTCCTCTGAAGGGGTACCGCTACTCTCCAAACATGGGTAGGGATCTAGCTCGTGACTCCCTCGCCTCGATCAACAACCGCAGAATCAGCAACACCCGCTAAGACTCTGCAAAACAAAGAAGAGGAAGGAAAAAGAAGGGGAAAAACCCCCAGAGGGTGTGAGAACTACAACAAAGGAGGGAGTTCTCAGTGGGTACCACCGCCAGGACCGACGGTCTGCCCACCAAGTCCTCTAAAGACAAAAACTAACCAAAGCCGTAAAGACTGATAAAAAGAAGCTGGACCCTCTCAACAGCTATCAAGCCACTAAGCTTGCTATGACTGCCATGCCTGCCTATGCCTGCCTATGCCTGCCATGCCTGCCTATGCCTGCCATGCCTGCTATGCCTGCCTATGCCTGCCATGCCTGCTCTGCCTGCCTATGCCTGCCATGCCTGCTCTGCCTGCCTATGCCTACTTATGCCTGCCATGCCTGCTCTGCCTGCCTATGCCAACTATGCCTGCCATGCCTGCCTGCCTGCCATGCCTGCCTATGCCTGCTATGCCCACCTATGCCTGCCATGCCTGCTCTGCCTGCCTATGCCTGCCTATGACTGCTATGCCCGCCTATCCCTGCCATGCCTGCTCTGCCTGCCTATGCCTGCCTATGCCTGCTATGCCCGCCTATCCCTGCCATGCCTGCTCTGCCTGCCTATGCCTGCTATGCCTGCCTATGCCTGCCTATGCCTGCTATGCCTGCCTACTATGCCTGCCATGCCTGCCTGCCTGCCATGCCTGCCTATGCCTGCTATGCTCGCCTATGCCTGCCATGCCTGCTCTGCCTGCCTATGCCTGCTATGCACGCCTATCCCTGCCATGCCTGCTCTGCCTACCTATGCCTGCTATGCCCGCCTATCCCTGCCATGCTTGCTCTGCCTGCCTATGCCTGCTATGCCTGCCTATGCCTGCTATGCCTGCCTACTATGCCTGCCATGCCTTCCTGCCTGCCATGCCTGCCTATGCCTGCCCTACAACGGTCAACAACTCACAATGACCTTGGGACCACCGTACCCCCAAACGGTTCCCAACAACAATAGCACTGGTCCAAACACCGCCACTAGACTCCACTCGGTCCCCCTGACACGAGCGCAACTATAAAGCAAATGTCTGTAATAAGCCCAATCTAATGCCACCAGTAGACACTGGTACTGCCTGCTCTGCCTGCCGCGACGGGTATGCCAGCCTACGCATAACACCGAAGCAAATGAGTCTCAAGGACTCAAAGTCTGTCTGCCGCGCACTCCGGAGTGGCACTCGAGGGAAGCGACCCACACGAGTAAAGTATCTCAGTATCCAGTAACATAAGTATCATAATCAGCAGGACTGGATCATGACTCTGATCAAAGTGGGAAAACCCATCCACTAGAGAAATCAGATACCCAATCTGGTGCATAAATAAATGTCCGGTCAACCGCCCAATATCCGCGGTTGCCGCAAAGCCCCACAACTAATCCAACCTGTCCCAGACACCAAGTCCCGACTACACTACCCAGAACCCCTGCTCGAACCTGAGCAACACAGACCACCTGACTAACAAAGAAGGAGAAAAGGATAACATGGTTTCTCCTAAGTCAAGTTCCAAAAGTAGTGCAGCGGTAAAAGATGGCCTAACTACATGTCCAAGCACGCATGCTTTGTTCTCAGAAATAATAAAAGTGGGTGAAGCATATATTAGTAAAGCATGCTAAAACATTCCTACTATGGTATACCAATTTCACCCAAGTGGGCCATTCCTTGCTTACCTCTCGCTCATATCGGTTGCACATCAAATACGCCTGTTATCAATCATAGAGGGATGATAACCCCACATGTGTACTTACATTCACCATGATATAAAAATCTTATACAGTTACTAAATTAAGCTTACCCACCTGAAGTGCTCAATCCAAGGCAAACCTGGAGTCGGTGAAGAGCGTGGCCACTTGCACGCACAATCAGCTGAACCCGTAACCACGGTACATGTTGCGCAAACCTTGGCTCCTAGCAGTGTTCCAAAAATACTCGCGAACCCTCCTGGGTACAACAAAAGGTCCAAGGTTACATTTTATGCTAAAATATCCAAGTATACAGCATCTGCTAGAACCAGCCCTGAAGATGAGCAATTTTCACCTGCAGAACGGACTCAGAAAAATCCACCAAAAATACGTACGCGATCGTCGCGTCGAGCCCTTCGAAACGAGTACCTGCACGCCAAAATCCGAGTCCCGGAGGCCGAGTTACAAATTCCACAACGCGGAGAGCGCGAAAGTCCACAACAAACACAACTGTAATACGCCGCACAGTAAAGGGGAAAGAAGTATACCTTGGGCGAATCTCAGCGAATTCCCCGAAAACACGACGGTAATCCTTGCGACGCGAAGATCCAAAGAGTGTAAAGGTACGACTCAATCCGAGCTCGTACAACAAGTTGCACGCAAAACGGTGCACACCGCCGGAGTCCGCACGCAAAACGGAGCACGGTGCCGAAACCCGCGCGCAAAACAAAGTCCGCATGCAAAACGGTACACGATGCCGAAACCCGCGCGCAAAACGGAGTCCGCACGCAAAACGGAACACGGTGCCGAAACCCGCGCGCAAAACGGAGTCCGCACGCAAAACGGTGCACGCCGTCGGGGTCCGCACGCAAAACGGTGCAGTAAAAATATGGTCCCTAGCACAGATAATAATAAGGGGTCAAATCCAATGTCCAAAAGGACGCCTCAAAACTGTGCCAAAAATACCGCAAAACTAACACGCGGGACCTACCGCGACTGCGCCCCGCCGCCCAACCGCTCCGTTGGAAAACCTCGCTCGCTCCACGAGCCCCACGATGCACCGCCGCACCACCCATAACCCTCTCCCTCACACCCTCTCGCTCTTGGTTGGAGAAGAAGCAAAATGGGAGAAGAAAATGGTGCGCGGGGAGGAAAAGGAAGAAGAAGAGAAGGAAGAGAGGAGGGAGGGCTCCCGTGGACCGGGTCCACGGTGCACCACCCCCAAAGCCCCTACAGTCCGCCGGTCCACCGCACAGGGGCGCGTGCGCCAGGCGCAGGCGCGCGCCCCCTGTGCCACGCGGCACGTGCCACACAGGCGCGTGACACCGCGCCACACCGGGCGCGTGACACCGAGCGGACGCGTGTCCCCCCGCGTCCGCGCGGGCGCGAATGGGGGCACGCCACGTGGCGGCACCCCGCGTCACCTCGCGCAGTCAGGCGCATTTTCCCAACGCGCCTGTCAGCGCCCCCCCTCGCGCAGTACACCCGAGCAGACCTCGGGATCCGCGCGCACCCCGGGATTCGTGCCGCGACGTCTCGAGATCCGTGCATGCCTCGAAAAACGCGCGCGCCAACCGGACTCCGAAAAAAGCAAGTAAATAGTCCAATCTCAACGATTTCGCGCGCTGAATCCAAATACGGTGTTCGATTCTCCAAATTCTCACCCGAAAATTTACCGAAAGCCCCCGGAAAGCCCACTTGATCCGATTTTCACGCTGAGTCCATTTCTAAAGCCCGATTTACCAAATTCCAACTCTAAATATTCCCGAAGACATCCGGAGAGGTGATCCTTTATCCAAATTTCGCCCCGAGTCCACTTTCATATCCATTGCGCGTGAAATCACTTCTAAGCATTCAATGGGGCCATCCGACTACTCTCGTGATCCAATTAACACACCGAGTCCAACAAAAGTGTCCAATTGGTGTACAAACGCCACCGACATGCCACAAAGGCCCCCAGAAGTGGCTGGTCAACCAGTAATCACATCGGGGAAAACCAGGTCCTCACATCCTCCCCCACTAAAGAAAGTTTCGTCCTCGAAACTAGCTCAATTCCACTAGAAGTCACAAACACCAAGGGTAAGTACTCAACATCATCATCTCCAGCTCCTAAGTCATCACTCACTCCCCGTGATTACTCCCCAACAACAACAACAGCAACATCCAGTACGGCATAGCCCGTTTGCGCAACCTCTAATCTCACGAGCGAGAATTCGCAACGGGCGTCCCTCGTACTCCAAACATTCCTAGATCTCAAATGGGGCGAGCCAATCACGGGCGAGGAATCCAAAAACATAACCTTCCGGAGCTGAGACATGAAATACAACCGGGGTTCCAACAAAGTTGGGGAAACCAGATAACCGCCAGTGCAACACACACCAAACCACAACCTGTGTCAACTCAACCAAGGGAACCCGAAGCACACCCACACGATTAACCAATAAGGAAATGAGCCCTAACAAGGAAAGGTCCTCACTCGGTCACTCCCGAATCTGGACCATCCGAGTGAACTACTCTGTCGTGGTCTATCATCCAAAGGAACCCTCAGGGACACAACCACAAGCCATGTTTGCCCCAATAGTCCACACAGCGCCAGCTGTGGAATTATCAAACTCATCCGCAGACAGCTTTCCTGCGCCAGGTATCCGCCATCACAGTGGCCCTGTCGGGGTAATCCAAAATGCTCAACAATAACCCAACGGTAATTCCACAGTCGCTTTAGGAGGCATCACTAAAACTCACAGATATCTCTCCCAACACTGGAAATACTAGCATTGGCGCTGGTAGAAATCTCAATAATCTGGCATACAGCTTCTTTCACCTAAGCATTATAGTACATCCACAAGTGCTCCTCATGCCCTAAGTCGCTCTGGGAGTAAAAATATCCCTGGAGGATCTTGTTACCAATCCAATCAAGTATAGCTGGAGCACAATTCCTCAAATCATAAGAGTGGCAGGGCATTAATCAATCCACTTGGCCTCCCTATGAGCTCAAGATGCCCTACCGCGTCCTGAACGCCATCTAGGCAAGATCCTCGGCTGCCCGATTCCAAGTAGGTATTCGCACCATACTATAACTGCCGGAGCACGACTCCATCAAAAGGTCCTAGATACCACCCGGACCTGTCTACCCTCGAACCATAAAAGGACCCTCAGAGTCGTGTATCAACGACGTGGCACTAGGTCAAACAGACCCCTCAATCCATCAGATCCTGCAACTGCGCCATCAGCTCTCTCAGCTCTACAAGCGACATCCAATGAGGTGCTGTCGAGGGTGGCGCGGTTCCCCGAACCACGGCAAACGCAATCTCTATCTCCCTGACCGGCGGCATCACAAACAGCTCAGGTGAAATCACACCCGGGATCTCGTGGGCAACAGAGATATCCTTGAATCCCGGTGCCGCCAAAAGCACCTCTCACACTGTCGCTACAACCTGTGTGCTCTTGTAATCTCAACCATCAAGCCCCCCTCTCGTCTGCCTCACAGAAGGTCAAAGTCCTCTCTTTCTGCAGTCTAACATCCTGTGGCACTATGCCAACCAATCTCAAGCACCTGGTCAAAACACCAACTGCCACAATTACCAATAAGTCTGCCGGTACAACTCGCGGCCCTAAACTGCATTGGACATGATCCACAAGCCTCCTCCACCTGCACAGCACTAACAGGAACCTGTACCTCGAGTGCACGTGGTAACAAATCTCCCTCTAGTCCATGCAGGAATACAACAGGCTCTAACTCCGACTGCTGTGATGAAATCACACCTGCGACAACTCGATCCACTACCGTGGCACCCTCCAACCGGGCGGCACAGGTTCATCCACTCGATGCAGGTGGTTGTCGCTCAATCTGCCTGAAAATCAGGACTATGCACAAGGGAGTACGACCTCTGTCTCTGCTCACATTGAGGCGACGAATAGGGTCCTCCGCAGATAACAAATCCACGCTACCGCTGCGCTACTCCGATACAAACGCTGATACTGCCATCGGGGTCCACCCGATCCCTGATATCTTAGAAATCCAATACCTTGGAGAAAGAAATAAGAAATGCCTCTGCCGGCCGATCTGTCCTCCATCACCCGGCGCCAAGCGCCAATATCCCGAACTCGCCCCTTGCGGCAGATCCCTAACCAAAGGAACTGCAGCGCCACGCTCCATACACGACGGCTACTCCACCGAGGCATCAATAATCCATAACAGAGGGACCAACTAAGCTGAAAGGTATCCTGGCGCAAACCACTCCCAGTCTCACATATCCTATGCGCTTCGTCCCTCGAAACCTGGAGCGCGCAGTTCAACAACTGCATACACTCTCTAGCCCAGAGAGGCTCTCAATTAATCACTCCATCAACACCAACCACGACTCTGCCTCCAAAGGCTCCAAACTCAATCTTACGAGTCGGGGTGGATCATCTGCCAAATCTGGCTCAATAGATCGATCATGTCCCACAGCTCCTCTGCCGTCAACTATCCACCCTGCCTCGGTGCCTCGACACTAAACATTGGCACAGAGGGGGCTACTCAGTGCTCCGACAACTGTGTCACCGAGACCAGCTGCTCACTCTGTCGCTGATAAGCCTCTGACAATCCTGTCATCTGGGTCCGGAGTTCCCTGACCTCAATCCGGGTGTCCGGCCCAAAACCAACCGCTCAAGCTCAACTGCTATGACAGGATACACACGGGTCAAAACCCAGCGTCGGGGAGACACCGCTCGCCATGACGAAACAACAAAATAGCACACAACAATGCTCGACCCAATCCAGCGAAAGTCTAAAGCATGTCACCCGTTCCACAGCATTATGTTGTCTGCAGCCAACATAATCACTTAGGAGAATAAACATGCCAATCACTCTTCCCGTCCCTTGGGAGAGGTATAAAACTCAATCAGGACTCTCACTAAAAGCCACGACTCTCACGAAGTCAACCAAAGGTCAAACCATAAGCCTAGGGTTTCTAAGTCCACCACGACCTACAACCTAGGCTCTGATACCACTCTAATCTGTCACGCCCCGGGGTCGAAACTACGACCCGGGCTCGCCAACAGATCCGCCACCTATGCCAAACTCCGCATAGGTGAAGCGTCCTACCTGCAAGAAAAGTGCTACAGCTAACAGATATCAGAGCTATAAGATAAAACTGCTGTATAACTAAAAACAACCACTGTACAACTGAAAAATAATACAACAATGTACAGTCTCTCGATACATATCAGCCTCACTACATCAGTCTCTCAAAAGAGGAAATAAAACAACTAATCTACTGAAGCTCTCCTCTGAAGGGGTACCGCTACTCTCCAAACATGGGTAGGGATCTAGCTCGCGACTCCCTCGCCTCGATCAACAAACGCAGAATCAGCAACACCCGCTAAGACTCTGCAAAACAAAGAAGAGGAAGGAAAAAGAAGAGGAAAAACCTCCAGAGGGTGTGAGAACTACACCAAAGGAGGGAGTTCTCAGTGGGTACCACCGCCAGGGACCGACGGTCTGCCCACCAAGTCCTCTAAAGACAAAAACTAACCAAAGCCGTAAAGACTGATAAAAAGAAGCTGGACCCTCTCAACAGCTATCAAGCCACTAAGCTTGCTATGACTGCCATGCCTGCTATGCCTGCCATGCCTGCCTATGCCTGCCATGCCTGCTATGCCTGCTATGCCTGCCTATGACTGCCATGCCTGCTATGCCTGCCTATGCCTGCCATGCCTGCTCTGCCTGCCTATGCCTACTTATGCCTGCCATGCCTGCTCTGCCTGCCTATGCCTACTATGCCTGCCATGCCTGCCTGCCTACCATGCCTGCCTATGCCTGCTATGCCCGCCTATGCCTGCCATGCCTGCTCTGCCTGCCTATGCCTGCTATGCCCGCCTATCCCTGCCATGCCTGCTCTGCCTGCCTATGCCTGCCTATGCCTGCTATGCCCGCCTATCCCTGCCATGCCTGCTCTGCCTGCCTATGCCTGCTATGCCTGCCTATGCCTGCCTATGCCTGCCTATGCCTGCTATGCCTGCCTACTATGCCTGCCATGCCTGCCTGCCAGCCATGCCTGCCTATGCCTGCCCTACAACGGTCAACAACTCACAATGACCTTGGGACCACCGTACCCCCAAACGGTTCCCAACAACACTAGCACTTGTCCAAACACCGCCACTAGACTCCACTCGGTCCCCCTGACACGAGCGCAACTATAAAGCAAATGTCTGTAATAAGCCCAATCTAATGCCACCAGTAGACACTGGTACTGCCTGCTCTGCCTGCCGCGACGGGTATGCCAGCCTACGCATAACACCGAAGCAAATGAGTCTCAAGGACTCAAAGTCTGTCTGCCGCGCACTCCGGAGTGGCACTCGAGGGGAGCGACCCACACGAGTAAAGTATCTCAGTATCCAGTAACATAAGTATCATAATCAGCAGGACTGGATCATGACTCTGATCAAAGTGGGAAAACCCATCCACTAGAGAAATCTGATACCCAATCTGGTGCATAAATAAATATCCGGTCAACCGCCCAATATCCGCGGTTGCCGCAAAGCCCCACAACTAATCCAACCTGTCCCAGACACCAAGTCCCGACTACACTACCCAGAACCCCTGCTCGAACCTGAGCAACACAGACCACCTGACTAACAAAGAAGGAGAAAAGGATAACATGGTTTCTCCTAAGTCAAGTTCCAAAAGTAGTGCAGCGGTAAAAGATGGCCTAACTACATGTCCAAGCACGCATGCTTTGTTCTCAGAAATAATAAAAGTGGGTGAAGCATATATTAGTAAAGCATGCTAAAACATTCCTACTATGGTATACCAATCTCACCCAAGTGGGCCATTCCTTGCTTACCTCTCGCTCATATCGGTTGCACATCAAATACGCCTGTTATCAATCATAGAGGGATGATAACCCCACATGTGCACTTACATTCACCATGATATAAAATCTTATACAGTTACTAAATTAAGCTTACCCACCTGAAGTGCTCAATCCAAGGCAAACCTGGAGTCGGTGAAGAGCGTGGCCACTTGCACGCACAATCAGCTGAACCCGTAACCACGGTACATGTTGCGCAAACCTTGGCTCCTAGCAGTGTTCCAAAAATACTCGCGAACCCTCCTGGGTACAACAAAAGGTCCAAGGTTACATTTTATGCTAAAATATCCAAGTATACACCATCTGCTGGAACCAGCCCTGAAGATGTGCAATTTTCACCTGCAGAACGGACTCAGAAAAATCCACCAAAAATACGGACGCGATCGTCGCGTCGAAACCCTTCGAAACGAGTACCTGCACGCCAAAATCCGAGTCCCGTAGGCCGAGTTACAAATTCCACAACGCGGAGAGCGCGAAAGTCCACAAACAAACACAACTGTAATACGCGCACAGTAAAGGGGAAAGAAGTATACCTTGGCGAATTCTCAGCAAATTCCCCGAAAACACGACGGTAATCCTTGCGACGCGTAGATCCAAAGAGTGTAAAGGCACGACTCAATCCGAGCTCGTACAACAAGTTGCACGCAAAACGGTGCACACCGCCGGAGTCCGCACGCAAAACGGAGCACGTGCCGAAACCCGCGCGCAAAACGAGTCCGCATGCAAAACGTACACGGTGCCAAAACCCGCTGCGCAAAACGGAGGTCCGCATGCAAAACGGAACACGGTGCCGAAACCCGAGCGCAAACGGAGTCCGCACGCAAAACGGTTGCAGTAAAAATACGGTCCCTAGCAACAGATAAGAATAAGAGGGTCAAATCCAATGTCCAAAGGACGCCTCAAATTGTGCCAAAAATACCGCAAAACTAACACGCGGGACCTACCCGCGACTGCGCCGCGCCGCCCAACCGCTCCGTTGGAAAACCTCGCGCGCTCCACGAGCCCCACGATGCACCGCCGCACCACCCATAACCCTCTCCCTCACACCCTCTCGCTCTTGGTTGGAGAAGAAGCAAAATGGGAGAAGAAAATGGTGCGCGGGAGGAAAAGGGAAGAAGAAGAGAAGGAAGAGGAGGGGGAGGGCTCCCGTGGACCGGGTCCACGGTGCACCACCCCCAAGCCCCCACAGTCCGCCGGTCCACGCACAGGGGCGCGTTGCACCAGGCGCAGGCAGCGCCCCCCTGTGCCACGCGGCACGCGCCACACAGGCGCGTGACACCGCCGCCACACCGGGCGCGTGACACCGAGCGGACGCGTGTCCCCCGCGTCCGCGCGGGCGCGAATGGGGCACGCCACGTGGCGGCCCCCCGCGTCACCTCGCGCAGTCAGGCGCGTTTTCCCAACGCGCCTGTCCGCGCCCCCCCTCGCGCAGTTCACCCGAGCAGACCGCGGGGATCCGCGCGCACCCCGGGATTCGTGCCGCGACGTCTCGAGATCCGTGCACGCCCTCGAAAAACGCACGCGCCAACCGGGCTCCGAAAAAAGCAAGTAAATAGTCCAATCTCAACGATTTCGCGCGCTGAATCCAAATACGGTGTCCGATTCTCCAAATTCTCACCCGAAAATTTACCGAAAACCCCCGGAAAGCCCACTTGATCCGATTGTTCACGCTGATGTCCATTTCTAAAGCCCGATTTACCAAATTCCAACTCTAAAGATTCCCGAAGACATCCGGAGAGGTGATCCTTTATCCAAATTTCGCCCCGAGTCCAATTTAATATCCATTGCGCGTGAAATCACTTCTAAGCATTCCATGGGGCCATCTGACTACTCTCGTGATCCAATTAACACACCGAGTCCAACAAAAGTGTCCAACTTTGGTGTACAAACGCCACGACACGCCACAAAGGCCCCCCGAAGTGGCTGGTTCACCAGTAATCACATCGGGGAAAACCAGGTCCTCACAGTATGTAAGCATTCTTGCATATCAACTTTAAACAAAAGTATCGTTTCACATAAAAAGAAATAGATTATGATAAATCTATCAAAATATCTCAAATAATGAAACGAAAAATTTATAAAAGTTATATCATCTAAAGTGAGCAAGTTCAAACATCAATCACGATCTAATGAGTAACGTGTTTATCAAATATCAATTGAATAAAGAAATAACGCACAAAGATCGATAGATATTGAAATCCAAATAAATTAGATAATGCATTAGTCAATAATGTTTTAGGAGAGTGGCTCTTTGAGCATCTTTCAAATTGAAATCCCACCTTATACAAACCTTGGAATTCGACAAATCAAGTATCTAAAAAAGCATTTTTCAAGTAAGCAAGAACACCATGCTTAGTAAAACATGTGATAGCTGCACCAGTACTCGGACGACGAGGTGGTAGCTCTTTCATCCATGTGGTGGTGTTAGTTTTCACACTCACTAAGGGAGTAACTTTTCAACATCTTTTGAGCATTAAATTTAATAATACTCCCCCTCAATTGGCTATCAATATGTAAAATATTAAGTATTCAACCAACTATTGATCTCATGTTCATACTTAAACTCAATTATTAAATAAGATAAAAACTTATTACAAGAGTCACTGAGAGAGGAATTGACTTTGATCAAAAAAGATGACATAATTGATATAAATGATCAATGCATCAAGAGAATTATAATGATATCAAATCATAATAACTTTTTCAAAACATGAAAATATGCAATTAAAGTCAATTATACTAATACAGTTAATGTTCTATTTCACAAACAAAAAGAACACAAAACACAAAACAAAACCTAACCTAAGCAATGGTTTAAAAAATGTTATTTCAAAGAAAGCATTCCAATTGATTTACACAAATGAATAAAACGTTTTGATCCAAAGGTTTGTCAAGATATCGGCTAATTGATTTTCAGTGAAACATAAGAAATTTGTAAAGTGTTTTGATCAACTAGCTCTCTAAGAAAATGATATCTAAGTTCACAATGTGTTTGTTCCTGAGTGCAACACAGGATTTGTAGAAATGTTTTTGGCACTAGTGTTGTCACAAAGAATTGTTACCGAAGTTGCAAGAATACGAAAGTCGCTCAACACACTCTCATCCAATCAATTGAGTCGAACAATTCCCGTTGCAATGTATTCCGCCTCGGCAGTAGTAGAGTAGAGAGAGCAATGCAGTTTGCTTTTTACTATGCCATGCAACAAGACAATGGCCAAGGTAAAAACATGCACCACTCGTGCTCTTTCGATCATCCACTGATCCAGCCCATCGGCTTCGAATTATCTATAATATCAGAGATGTGCCCATAAGATACCAAATTCCGAAATTGATAGTACCTTGACGTACCGGATGATTTTTCACCACTTTCAGGTGAATTCCTTCTGTGCTGATTGATATCTCGCACAATCCAACACTGAAAGAAATATCGGGCGGACTAGCGTAAGGTAGAGTAGACTTTCAATCATACTTCGATTAAAGATTCTCGTCTACACTTTCTCCGTGAGATTCACTTCCAAATCCTTATTGCTAGTTTCCATAGGAGTTGGAACGTCTTTAGAATTCTCCAATCCGAATTTCTAGACCAATCATTGCATACTTGGATTGACTAAATGAATGCCATCTTCACTTTGCTTAACTTGCAATCTAAGAAAATACGTAAGCTCGCCCATCATTGTAGAGCACCGCGTTTTGGATGAGCACACCGACTCCACAGTTGAGCTTTTTGAGTGGGAAAAGCTTTGGACATGTGTATTTTCAGATTACAACGGAGTTCGAAGGTTTTGGATTGATGCGGGAGCTCCGAAGGCAAAAAGTGAGTTGGAGTTGGGAATTAATGGATTAATAATTAATATAATTAATTAAGGTGTTGCTTTTGCCCTGCTTGGAATTCTGAAGAAAAAAAAAAAATGAATGAAAAGTGGATTTAAGGTGGATTAGATATTTTTGCTTGAAGGGATCTTTTAGTCTCTTTCTACAGCTGCCTTGCACCAACTTAATTAAAGCCACTTAATTAAGTTTTTCCCACTCATCGTCTCCTTCTTCCCTGCAACAGAGGAAGAAAAGAAAGAAAGCAGAGTAAGAGAGTGAAAGAGGGAAAAAAAGAGGAGGAAGATGGAATAAGAAGAAGAGTTAGAGAAAATGAGGTGAAGGTTGTGCTTGAGGTGTGGACTTTGCTTGTAGCCAAGAGAAGCCGAACGGAGCGCGCGCGACGAGCTTCAACGAGGTATTGGCTATGCAGTTTTTTTTTAGAGAGTTGGTTTTGGGGTTTTGGATTTGGAGTTTGAGGTTGGTGTGATGATGGTTGTCGGTTTGGACTTGCTGTCCATGAGTGGAGGAGTGGCCGCAGCTGGGGGAGCGCGCGGGCGCGCAAAGACGGCGCAAGGCTGGCGCAGACTGCATGTGCGGCGGGCACGCATGGGCGCAGACGCGGCAGCAGGGGCAGGCTGCTGCACGCGACACCAGGGCGCGCGGCAGCAGGGCGGGCGCGACTGGGGCGCGCGCTGCAAGAGTGGGCGACGCATGGCAGCGCAGCGCGGGAGCGTGCGGGCAGCGGCTGGGCAGCGCGCAGCGGCGCGTGAGCAGGGAGCTTCTCGCGCGGCGCGCAGGTTATTCGACGGCCAGGGGCTGGTTTTTTATGGCACGGTCGCGGGTGTTGGCCGTTGTTTTCATCTGATTTTGGCTTTTTCCTCTTTTCTTGTAGTTTGTAGTGCAGTTTGGTGTACTACA
>JAQNDB010003887.1:0-26798 GCA_029204045.2 Tillandsia leiboldiana
CTGGTGTTTGGGGCTTTTCCTTACTTCGCGTTTAAAGTTCTTGACCTCCCGCCCGTGGATCCCGTTTTGCAGCTTCGGGGAGCGCGCCGGACACGGGGAGCCGAGCGTGTTTTTCTACTAGCGACAGGTGGGTTGTATTTACTTTATTCCTAGCCTCTAAATTCTATCACGTTGGACGGGTCTCCTAAGTGTACTGGGGTTAAATATGATGGGCGATAGCTTATGCATGTTAGTGGGTCTCTATAGTGTTTAGCGTCGTTACCGACGGTTTCTCTTTTTAACCCTTATATGTCATCGGGCCACCTTCGAGTGCGCGAATATTACTTTTTTTCGATTATGCACTTTACCTCATTACTCTTGTATTTATATTATGATGCTGACATGATGGTGGTTACGGTTACTTGGCTCGAGGTTGCCACACGCGCACCCGCGGTTTGGCCACCGCAAAGGGCGCTTTTTCCGAAAAGTGGTCTATGACCCGTGTATACCCACGAGGTGACGTAGTGGGGCCCCTTATTAGTGGTGGGGTTGAGGCGCCGAGGTGCGAGCGGTGCGACCCGTCGGTTTAGGTTGTCCGGCGTGGTCGGGTTCTGCAGGTACGGTGTGGGCCGTCGGTTTAGCTGTCCGACGTGTCCGGGTATTACAGGATGCAGGTGTACAGGTTGCCTTTTCCTCCTTGGGAGGGTGGTTGCTCCGGTTGTCTTCACGGTTTGTTTTACTATATTCTCCTGCTCTACTATTTTCTGCGTCACTGACATCCCACTTCGTGACAGGGTCCAGACGGGGAAGAGGTAGGCGGTGGGAGACGGGACAGGAGCAGCTGGGTCGCTGGGGACCCTGGACTGTATTCTTCTTTTATTCTCGCTTTTCATTACATTGTAGTTATGTGAGTGGTTCGCGATACCCTCGTGGGGTCGGCGTGGATGTCGGTACGGGTTGCATTTAGTGCCCTTGTGCAATATTTTCCCCTTTATTTCTATCGGCCATTTAAAAACCAAAAAGGCAGAAGCCAAAGAAGGATTGCGAAAACCGTTTTTAAAATCTAAGTGTCGTGTGGGCACTGGTTTCAAAACCCTGTGGATTTATGGATTGCGAAAGGGATTTCAAAACTTGGTGTCGGGTGGGCACCGCTTTCAAACCTTGTGGATTTATGCTGACTTCGAAACTAGCTTTCAAAACGTAAGCGCCGGGTAGGCGCTCTTTCAAAACTGTGGATTTATCCTTTCCAAACTGATCGGCCATGTGATCTTCTTTTATTAGTTTAGAATGCTGGTTGGTTGTGAATGATTGTTGTGATTGATTGGTTGCGTATGTTGGAACATGTACCGAACGCTACGCCGTGCATGTACAGGGGAGACTCTGCCCGTTTGCAGAGTGACCATGTATGTGTGGCGGGTCTGGGCACGTGCCGGGGAAGAGGGGTTTCTCTTTTTAAACAAAAAAAAAAAAATCACACATCAAATATTCGACTTTTATGAATCGTTTCCGCTAAAACAAACCCCCGGGGCGTGACAGATTAAATGGTATCAGAGCGGTTCTTTCAATCACAACAGTTAGTGCCGACATCCGTAGACAACCCTCACTTGCCTACATATGAATGAAATGGGTAGGGCATAGGACTGTAGAACGTGAGTGACCGAAGGGGGGGAAAATGTTGAGTCCTTTCTCTCACTTTATGGTTGTTGTTAGCAGGGTAGTCTAAAGTTGACTCTTGTGATGTATGACAGACATGGCCCGTACTAGATCATCGGCCGGGGACGCAGAAGCAGACGCGACGGCGTCGACGGCCGCGGAGAACCAGCTCCTGCGGCAACAACTGCAGGAGATGGCGGGGAATCTGGCCAACTTACTGAGCACGTGCGTCAGTTGACGCAACAGCAAGGCCGCGACGGTGACGTCGCCCCGTTCCCCCACAGGGGTCGACAGCGCCGGCCGCGCACCACCGACAGCGCCACCACCGGCGACGACTACGGGACCGGCGCCGGGGACGACCAGCAGGGTTACTCTGGAGGAGACTGTAGTCACACCTGCCCCGACCGTGGCTGCCACCGCCGCGAGGGAGGGGACGGTGCGATGACCGAGCGGGATCGGGTGCGGGCCAACCTGAAAGACTTCAAGAAATACGACCCACCCACGTTCGAAGGGGACACGACTGATCCGTGGGTCGTCGAGAAATGGGTGGGGTCGATGGAGAAACTTTTCGAAGACCTGCTCATGGAGGACGACGAGCGGGTTCCCCTAGCGGTCCACTGCTTGGAGGGGAACGCCCGCTTGTGGTGGAAGACGGTACGCCCCGATCCTACTAAGGGTACCACATTTCCGTCCTGGACAACCTTCAAACAGGAACTGTTCGGGGCCTTCTTCACCAACAGTGTCAAGAAAAAGTTGGAGGATGACCTGAACCACATCCAACAGGGAACCGGACGGTCATGGAGTATCAGCGGGAGTTCGTCCGGCTAGCAAACTGCGTCCCGTTCGTCATAAGGGACGAGGCACACAAGGCGCAACTCTTTGTGGATGGCTTGCGGAGCAATATCTTCGAGGTGGTGCAAGCAGCCGAACTGCACACCTTCCAGAAAGTGGTCGACAGAGCCACTACGGTGGAGCGGGGTTTTGCGGTCACCCGCGCCAGAAGGGAGAACTCGACGCGGCTAGAGGACCGAAGCGGCAACAGCAGAACTCGGGAGGAGGCTCTTGGGGCGGGGCGGGGCCCCCAAACGGTGGAGACCTCAGGCGGGTCCCGAGCGCGCCAACAGGAGGACCGAGGCCGGGAATAGGCCTTGTGTCATATGCGGGGAGGGCACATTCGGGGGAGTGCCCCCAAAAAGGCGACCACTGCTTCAGGTGCGGCAGACGAGGGCACTTCCGCCGCAACTGCCCCTTAGGCGGGGGGTCTGCGTCCTCCGCAGCTTCTACGCCCACGCCACAGCTCTCAGGGCGGGGAAAGCCCCTATGGCGTCGACGTCTAGGCCCCCTGCACCACGGCGCGAGGAGGACCGGCAGCCACAACCAGGCGGAGAGTCTTCTCAATGACCCACCAAGAGACAGATCCGCCGGAGGAAGCACTTGCAGGTACTACTTCTGTTTCCAATTCCCGTGCTAGAACCCTTTTCGACACCGGAGCAACACACTCTTTCATTTCCCGTGACTTCGTGTTTTTGTTTGGTCTCGAGGAGACACCCCTCCAAAACCCCTTGACAGTGCAAACGGCGGGAGGGACCTTGGAGGCGGTCAGCGTCGTGACCGCCTGCCCGATTAAACTAGGGCGACTAGCATGCCCTTGGGATTTAGTGGTAATCCCCTGAAGGAGTACGACGTGGTGCTGGGCATGAACTGGCTCACGAGGTACCAGGCACTCATCGATTGCGACAAGCGACAGCTGCGTTTACACGAACCGGGTTTCCCTGAGCATGTGTACATGATGGGTAAGAGCATCTCCTTCCCGGCGATCATCTCAGCGACCCGGGCCAGAAGACTGGTGGAGGGTGGTTGCGTGGCCTACTTGGCATCGGTGGATTTGGCTACCCGACCCCCGACGACGCTCGCCGATATTCCAGTGGTGAGGGACTTCCCCGACGTCTTCCCCACGGAACTGCCTGGGATGCCCCCTGAACGGGAGGTGGAATTCCCCATCGAACTACTACCGGGCACGCAGCCTATTTCGAAGGCACCTTACCGAATGGCCTTCGCAGAACTAAAGGAGCTTAAAGCACAACTGGAAGACCTCTTGGATAAAGGTTCATAAGACCGAGTGTGTCACCCTGGGGCGCACCGGTACTCTTCGTGCGGAAGAAAGACGGAAGCCTGCGTCTCTGCATTGATTACAGAGGAATAAACAAAGTCACAGAGAAAAACAAGTACCCCCTGCCCAGAATAGATGACCTCTTCGACCAGCTGAGAGGGGCGACGGTCTTCTCCAAGATCGATTTACAGTCGGGCTACCACCAACTCCGGGTTCGGGACAAGGACATTCCGAAGACTGCTTTCCGGACCCGGTACGGCCACTACGAGTTCACGGTTATGCCTTCGGACTCACGAACGCCCCCGCAGTCTTCATGGACATGATGAACCGGATCTTCAGACCCTTCCTGGATCGGTTCGTGGTGGTTTTCATCGACGACATCCTGATCTACTCCACTACCGACGAGGAACACGAGGACCATTTGCAAACAATCCTCCAAACTCTCAGAGAACAGGAGCTGTTCGCTAAACTCAAGAAGTGTGAGTTCTGGCTACGCGAAGTCGGCTTCCTAGGACATGTGATCTCGGCACAGGGAATCTCCGTGGATCCGAAGAAGGTGGAGTCCGTGGTCGACTGGCAGCCGCCGACGACGGTGACAGAGGTCCGCAGTTTCCTAGGACTGGCAGGATATTACAGGCGTTTTGTAGAGGGTTTCGCGAAGATTGCTACCCCTTTGAATCGGTTGACCAGAAAAGGGGAGAAGTTCATATGGACGGCCAAATGCCAGGAAAGCTTTGAGGAACTCAAAAGGAGGTTAACCAGGGCACCATACTTGTGCTGCCGACACCCGGGAAGATTACGAAGTGTACTGCGACGCATCGGGGATCGGCCTGGGTGGTGTTCTGATGCAACAGGGAAAGTGATTGCCTACGCGTCCAGGCAACTAAGGATTACGAGAAGAACTACCCGATACACGACTTGGAGCTGGCCGCAGTAGTCTTCGTTCTAAAACTGTGGAGGCTACCTCTTTGGAGTCCACTGTAACGTCTTCTCGGATCATCAAAGTCTTAAGTATATCTTTACCCAAAAAGAATTAAACTTGCGGCAGAGGCGGTGGCTGGAGTTGTTGAAGGATTACGACTTGACGATACAATACCATCCCGGAAAGGCAAACGTGGTGGCGGACGCCCTGAGCAGGAAAGGGCGCCAAGACGGGGCGTCAAGGAGCGCGATAACGGAGCAAAACCACTTGATAGCGGAGTTCGCACGAATGCAGTTGGAAGTGGTGCCGACAGGCACGGTTAGGCAACTCCTAACCTTGGTGGTCAAGCCGACGCTACTTGAGAAGATCCGGGAGGGACAACAGACCGACCCACACTTACAGCGCGTACGAGACAAGATCCCCCTGGACCAAGAGAGCGACTTTGCAGTGGAAGACGACGGCACCCTACGGTTCCGCAGACGGATCTGCGTGCCGGATTCGTCGGAGTTGAAGGAGGAAATTTTGACAGAGGCACACCGGCCCCTTATGCGGCACATCCAGGGGCACGAAGATGTACAGGGACCTCAAACAGATCTACTGGTGGCCCAACATGAAAGGGGACGTCACTCGACACGTAGCTCATTGCCTAGTGTGCCAACGGATAAAGGTCGAGCATCAGCGGCCAGCAGGGAAGCTACAGCCCCTACCGGTGCCAGAGTGGAAGTGGGAGCAAATCACCATGGACTTTGTCACGGGCTTCCCACGTTCACCCCAGGGCCACGACGCAATTTGGGTCGTAGTCGACCGGTTAACCAAGTCAGCACACTTTCTGCCAGTTCATACGACCTGGACCCGAGAACGGTTGGCCCAAACATATATCAGCGAGATCGTTAGATTACATGGAGTGCCGGCATCGATCACCTCGGACAGAGACACGCGCTTCGTCTCGAAATTTTGGCAGAGCCTTCAGCGGGCCATGGGAACCAAACTACAGTTCAGCACAGCCTTCCACCCTCAGACGGACGGACAGTCAGAGCGCGTGATACAAACCCTCGAAGACCTGCTTCGCGCCTGTGTACTAGATTGGGGGATCGGGTGGTCACGCTACCTACCTCTCGTGGAATTCGCCTACAACAACAGCTACCAGGCCAGCATCCAGATGGCGCCCTACGAGGCCTTATATGGAAGACGCTGCCGATCCCCGATTGTTGGACGATCTGGGAGAACGGAAATTCTTGGGGCCCGACTTAGTGGAGGAACGGCAGAGAAGGTTCGCCTCATCAGACAGCGCCTGCTAACCGCCCAGAGTCGCCAGAAGAGCTACGCGGACCAAAGGCGCCGCGACTTGGAATTCCAAGTGGGAGAGCATGTTTTCTTGCGGGTCTCGCCGTCCAGAGGAGTCAAGCGGTTCGGGCTAAAGGAAGCTGAGCCCACGGTTTGTAGGGCCTTTCGAGATTTTGGAACGCATCGGCCAGTGGCGTACCGCCTTGCCCTACCACCAAACCCTCGACCGAGTCCATGACGTCTTCCACGTTTCGATGCTCCGTAAATACCTCTCCGATCCATCGCATATCCTGGATGTCGCCATACTCGACCTTAAAGAAGACCTAAGCTTCGAGGAAACCCCCGTGAGAATCCTGGCAAGGGAAAGCAAATCACTGCGGAATCGAGCCATCCCCTACGTGAAGGTACTCTGGAGCAACCACGAGGAGCGAGAAGCAACATGGGAGCTGGAATCTAAAATGAGGGAGAACTACCCGAACCTGTTCACCACCATCCGGGTCTGAGTTTCGAGGACGAAACTCGTTTTTTAGAGGTGAGTGGATGTGATAACCGCGGATTATTTTGCCTTTCCTGGGCTTTCCGTCGATTTTTATTGAACCGTTGGTTGACAATAGGGGTCCGAGGGTAATTTTTCCTTGTTTTCTGGGCAGACGTCGGGGCTCGCGGTAGTTTTGGTTAATATAAAGCTCGCGAAACGGAGACCGGCGGGGCGATCGGTTTTGGATTCCCGACCCCCGGATCTCCCAGAATAAATTCCGGAAGCTGGTACCGTAGCCCAGGTGACTTACACAATTACCGGGGGCGGACCGAACTCGAGTCCGCGATCAGATCGATTTTAATCGATCAGTTTGAGGTATGGATTAAATCACCCCTTTTTGTTTTCCTTTCACTCGAGGGGTTAAAATTAATTTGGGGTCCAAAATCCACTACGCCCAAAACGTCTAAGTAGTCGCCTTGGAATTAGGTTTCCTAAACCTCGCCTCCCCCCTCCTTGGCGTACAATATCCGAGCGTGGACGAGGAGCGGTTCCCCAAAACCCTCGTCCTTTCCATCGGCCGGCGTGGAAGAGAAGAGATCGATCGCCTCCCCCGCAAAGATCCGACGAACGCGAAGAGGACGATCCCTCTCCTTCCGCCCGGTACCGACGAAAACAAGGTGAGCCGTGCTTTCGTTTTCATTTCTTGTCTTTTCTCGTCACGAACAAGGGGGGGGTTTTTTGATTCGTCGGAGATGGAAGGAGAGGGGGCGTTGCCACGCACGCGGAGCGCCGCGCGGGGCATCCCGCGCATGCGGGGGCGCCGCGCGGGGCACCCGCTTGCGGGGGCGCCGCGCGGCGCAGCCCGCGCATGCGGGGGTGCCATGCGGGGCACCCGCATGTGGGGCCCGCGCGGGGCAGCCCGCGCATGCGGGGGCACCGCGCGGTGCAGCCCGCGCATGCGGGGGTGCCGTGCGGGGCACCCGCATGCGGGGCGCCGCGCGGGGCAGCCCGCGCATGCGGGGGCACCGCGCGGTGCAGCCCGCGCATGCGGGGGTGCCATGCGGGGCACCCGCATGCCGGGCGCCGCGCGGGGCAGCCCGCGCATGCGGGGGCACCGCGCGGTGCAGCCCGCGCATGCGGGTGGTGCCATGCGGGGCGCCGTGCGGGGCAGCACGCGCATGCGGGGGCGCCGCGCGGGGCACCCGCATGCGGGGCAGCACCGCACATGCGAGGCGCCGCGCGGGGCAGAACGGCGGCGCGTGGGGGGTTCGGTTGCTGCCGTCGGGTGGCCGGCTGGTGTTGGGGCTTTTCCTTACTTCGCGTTTAAAGGTTCTTGACCCTCCCCGCCCGGGGATCCCGTTTTGCAGCTTCGGGGAGCGCGCCGGGACGCGGGGAGCCGAGCGTGGTTTTTCTACTAGCGACAGGTGGGTTGTATTTACTTTATTCCTAGCCTCTAAATTCTATCACGTTGGACGGGGTCTATCCTAAGTGTACTGGGTTAAATAATGATGGGCGATAGCTTATGCATGATAGTGGGTTCTCTATAGCGTTTAGCGTCGGTACCGACGGTGGTTCTCTTTTTAACCCTTATATGTCAGCGGGCAACCTTCGAGTGCGCGTAATATTACCTTGTTTTCGATTATGCACTTTACCTCATTACTCTTGTTATTTATCTTATGATGCTGACATGATGGTGGTTACGGTTACTTGGCTCGAGGTTGCCACACGCGCACAAGCCGCGGTTTTGGCCACCGCAAAGGGTGCGCTTTCCCGGAAAAGTGGTCTATGACCCGTGTATACCCACGAGGTGACGTAGTGGGGCCCCTTATCAGTGGTGGGGTTGAGGCTCCGAGGTGCGAGCTGTGCGACCCGTCGGTTTAGTTGTCCGGCGTGGTCGGGTTTCTGCAGGTACGTGTGGGCCGTCGGTTTAGCTGTCCGACGTGTCCGGGTATTACAGGATGCAGGTGTACAGGTTGCCTTTCCTCCTTGGGAGGGTGGTTGCTCCGGTTGTCTTCACGGTTTGTTTTACTATATTCTCCTGCTCTACTATTTCTGCGTCACTGACATCCCACTTCGTGACAGGGTCCAGACGGGGAGAGAGGTAGGCGGTGGTGAGGACGGGACAGGAGCAGCTGGGTCGCTGGGGACCCTGGACAGTATTTCTTCTTTATTCTCGCTTTTCATTACATTGTAGTTATGTGAGTGGTTTCGCGATACCCTCGTGGGGTCGGCGGGATGTCGGTATGGGTTACATTTAGTGCCCTTGTGCAATATTTTCCCTTTATTTCTATCGGCCATTTAAAAACCAAAGAGACGGCAGAAGCCAAAGAAAGGATTGCGAAAACCGTTTTTAAAATCTAAGTGTCGTGTGGGCACTGGTTTCAAAACCCTGTGGATTTATGGATTGCGAAAGGGATTTCAAAACTTGGTGTCGGGTGGGCACCGCTTTCAAACCTTGTGGATTTATGCTGACTTCGAAAACTAGCTTTCAAAACGTAAGCGCCGGGTAGGCGCCCTTTTAAAACTGTGGATTTATCCTTTCCAAACTGATCGGCCATGTGATCTTCTTTTATTAGTTTAGAATGTTGGTTGGTTGTGAATGATTGTTGTGATTGATTGGTTGCGTATGTTGGAACATGTACCGAACGCTACGCCGTGCATGTACAGGGGAGACTCTGCCCGTTTGCAGAGTGACCATGTATGTGTGGTGGGTCTGGGCACGTGCCGGGGAAGAGGGGTTTCTTCTTTTAAAAACAAAAAAAAAAATTCACACATCAAATATTCGACTTTTATGAATCGTTTCCGCTAAAACAAACCCCCGGGGCGTGACATATTTACTGCTTTGGTTATCTTATGCCTCTAGTGGACTTAGTGGGCAGATCGTCGGGCCTGGTGGCGGTACCCCCTGAGGACTCCCTTTTTAGGTGTAGTTCTCACACCCGTTGGGGGTCTTCCCCCTCCCCTTCTTTTCTCTCCTTTTGTTTTGCAGAGTCTTAGCGGGTGTTGCGGATTCTGCGGTTGTTGTTCGAGGCGAGGGAGTCGCGTGCTAGATCCCTACCCGTCGTTGGAGAGTAGCGGTACCCCTTCAGAGGAGATCTTCAGTAGATTAGTTGTTTCTTTTTCCTCTTTTGAGAGACTGATGTAGTGAGGATATTTTATGTATCGAGAGACTGTACACTGGTGTATTTATTGGAGATACCTCCCGGTTGGGTTCAGAGCTTGTATATGAGGATATTGTATTATTTTTTTTTTTTTGGGAGGCGGACATTGTTGTATTATTTCCAGTTGTACAGTGATTGATTTTAGTCATACAACAGTTTTTTTATTTATAGTTCTGATATCTGTTTAGCTGTAGTACTTTTCTTGCAGGTAGGACGCTTCGCTTATGCAGGTTGGCATAGGTGGCGAATCTGTGGCGAGCCCGGGTCGCAGTTTCGGCCCCGGGGCGTGACAGATTAGGTTGGTATCAGAGCCTAGGTTGTAGGTCATGGTGGACTTAGAAACCCTAGGCTTATGGTTTGACCCTTGGTTGACTTCGTGAGAGTCGTGACTTTTAGCGAGAGTCCTGATTGAGTTTTATACGTCTCCCAAGGGACGGGAAGAGTGATTGGCATGTTTATTCTCCTAAGTGATTATGTTGGCTGCAGACAACATAATGCCGTGGAACGAGTGACATGCTTTAGACTTTCGCTGGATTGGGTCGAGTGGCTTTGTGTGCTGATTTGCAGTTTCGTCGTGGCGAGCGGTGCCTCCCCGACGCTAGGTTTTGACCAGTGTGCATCCTGTCATAGCAGTTGAGCTTGAGCGGTTGGTTTTGGGCCGGATACCCGGATTGAGGTCAGAGAACTCCGGACCCAGATGACAGGATTGTCAGAGGCTTATCAGTGGCAGAGTGAGCAGCTGGTCTTGGTGACACAGTTGTCGGGGCACTGAGTAACCCCCTCTGTGCCAATGTATAGTGTCGAGGCACCGAGGCAGGGTGGATAGTTGACGGAGAGGAGCTGTGGGACATGATCGAACTATTGAGCATGATTTGGCTGATGGTCCACCCCGACTCGTAAGATTGAGTTTGGAGCCTTTGGAGGCAGAGTCGTGGTTGGTGGTGATGGAATGATCAATTGAGAGCCTCCATGTGCTAGAGAGTTTATGCAGTTGTTGAACTGCGCGCTCCAGATTCGAGGGACGAGGCGCATAGGATATATGAGACTGGGAGTGGATTGCGCCAGGACACCTTTCAGTTTATTCAGTCACTCCGTTATAGGTTTTGACGCCTCGTTGGAGTAGGCGTTGTGTTTGGAGGGTGGCGTTGCAGTTCCTTTGGATAGGGATCTGCCGCCAGAGGAGAGTTCTGGATTTTGCCGCTTGGCGCCGGGTGATGGAGGACAGATCGGCCGGCTGAGGCATTTCTGATTTCTTTCTCCAGGATAACGAGTTCCCGAGATGCCGGAGATCGGGTGGACCCGGAAGGCAGCATCAGTATCTATATCAGAGTGGCGCAGCGGTAACGTGGATTTGTTATCTGCGGAGGACCTTATTCGTCGCCTCAATGTGATCAGAGACAGAGGTTGTGCTCCCTTGTGGATAGTCCTGATTTTCAGGCAGATTGAGCGACAACCACTTGCTTTGAGCGGATGAATCTGTGCCGCCCGGTTGGGGGGCGCCACGGTAGTGGATCGAGTGTCGCAGGTGGGATTTCACCACAGCAGTCGGAGTTAGAGCATGTTTCATTCTTGCATGGACTAGAGGCAGATTTGTTACCACGTGCACTAGAGGTACAGGTTCCTGTTGTTGTTGTGCATGTGGAGGAGGCTTTCGGATCATGTCCAGTGCGGCCGAGACCGCGAGTTACCGGCAGAATTATTGGAAATTGTAGCAATTCGGTGTTTCGACCCTGTGCTTGAGATTGTTTGGCACAAAGCCATAGAATGTTTGACTGCGGCGAGAGAGGACTTTGATCTTCGGCGAGGCGGACAAGAGGAGGCTTGCTTGATGAGATTGTTAGAGCACACAGGTTTTAGCGACAGTGTGGGAGGTGCTTACGGCGGCACCAGGACTCAGGGATATCTCCGTTGCCCATGAGATCCCGGGTGTGATTTCACCTTAGTTGTTGGTAATGCCGCCGGTTAGGGAGATAGAGATTGCGTTTGACGTGGTTCAAGGAACCGCGCCACCCTCGACAGCACCTCATTGGATATCGCCTGTAGAGCTGAGAGAGCTGATGGCGCAGTTGCAGGATCTGATGGATCGAGGGGTCTGTTTGACCTAGTACCACGCCGTTGATATACGGTGGTGATGCCACGCCGTTGGTACACGGTGGTGATGCCACGTCGTTGATACACGACTGTGAGGGTCCTTTTATGGTTCGAGTGTAGACTGGTCCGGGTGGTATCTAGGGCCTTTTGATGGAGCTATACTCCGGCAGTTATTGTATGATGCGAGTACCCACTTGGAATCAGACAGCCGAGGACCTTGCCTAGAGGGCATTCAGGACACGGTAGGGGCATTATGAGCTTATAGTGAGGCCCAATGGAATGACGAATACCCTGTCGACTTCAAGACCTGAGGAATTGTATGTCCCAGTTGTACTTGGACGGATTGGGAGTGGTGTTCCCCAAGGATATTTGATTTACTCCCAGAGCGACTTGGAGCACGAGGAGCACTTTGTGGATGTGCTACCATGCCTGTGTGGATGAAGCTGTATGCCAAGTTATTAAGGTACGAGTTTTAGCTCCAAGTGCATGCCTACTTGGGTCACCTTATTCTAGCCATTGGAGTGGCGGTGGAATCCGACCAAATGGATGTTATTCGAGTTTGGCTGAAACCAACATTTATCCTTGAGGTGAGGAGCTTCTTAGACTTGGCAGTGCCGGGAGAGCATGGCCAATGGATAATGAGACTGATGCCAGCGCCAATGCTAGTGTTTCCAGTGTTGGGAGATGGATTTGTGTGTTTTAGTGATGCCTCCCATTGTGGCTGTAGAGTTACCGTGGGTTGATTTTCGGTCCACACTTCATTAGTCCAACCCTATGAGTATTGTGGCAGGACGAACCGCTGTTTTGCAGGCAGCTTGGATCCCACAGTTGAGCCTTTCAGTACGCCTATTATTTCCAGCTTTGATTGATATACCTGGGCGTAGGCCATGCCTGCTTGGCTATCAGTTCTGATTACTCAGCTTCTTGAGTGGGATTTACGCGGATTGTCGTTGTTGGTTCGGATTTTTGACCGCGAGTTTGGGCATCAGCAGTATGATCGCCTTTTGAGCCAGTTTTCAGTCCCGTTCACCGACGGTTTGGTCCCCGTCAGGGTGTCCTTTATTAGTTGAGAGATCGACTTCGACCCGTGGGTCCGTTGGGGTTATGATAACATGTTGAGTGACCAACTGTGGCTTGAGATTGTGTCTCTTGAGGATCCCTTTTGAGGGTAGTCTGCGGTTGAGTAGTCCACTCGGGTGATTTTGGATCGGGAAGTAACCGAGTGAAGACCCCAGTTTATTGGATGAATGTGTGGGTACGCTTCGGGTCGCCTTATTGAGATTGGCACCAGGATGTGGTTTGGTGCGTGTTGCACTGGTGGTTATTTTGTCTCCCCCAGCTTTTGATGGAGCCCCTGTATTGTTTCACGTTTCGGCTCAGGAGTGTTTTGCTTTTGGATCCCTCGCCCGTGATTGACTCGCACCATTTGAGCGCTAAGAGTGTTTGGAGTACGAGGGATGCCCGTTGCGAATTCTGGCTCGAGAGATGAGGGAATTGCACAATCGGGCCATGCCGTACCGGGTATTGTTGTTTTTGGGAAGTGATCACGGGGAGTGAGTGGTGTTTGGGGAGCTGGAGGCGTTATTGATGGATACCTACCCGTGGTATTTGTGACTCCTGGTAGATTTGAGCTAGTTTCGAGGACGAAACTTTCTTTTAGTGGGGGAGGATATGAAGACCCGAAATTCCCACTTATGGAGCACTGTTGCATCTACAGCTTCTGGAGGCCTATGTGGCGCGTCGGCGGGGTTTGTGCACAATTTGGACACAAGTGGGGGACTTCGGGCTTAAATGGATCACGTGGGTGATCAGATGACCCCGTCGAATGGTTAGAATTGGTTTTGCGCACAATGGATATTAAAATTGGGCTCAGCGCGAAGTTTGGACAAAAGAACATCTTTCCGGATGCCTTCGGCAATTTTTAGAGTTGGAATTTGGCAAAATGGACTCCGGAATTGGATTCAGTGCGTGAAAACAATGAAAATGGACTATTCACTTGCATTTTTCGGAGCCCGGATGACCCGGCACGGATTTCGAGGTAGAGTTACTGTTCCGGCGGCAGCGGGCGGCACCGGCGCCGGCGGGCAGCGGCGGAGCGCGGCGGCGGGCAGGCGAGGGCAGCGCACAGCGCGCGGGCAGGCGCGCGGGCAGGTGCGCGGTCCACAGGCCAGCGTGCACTGGAGGGCAGGCCACGTGGCAGCTTCTGACTCGTTGGTGTTGTGGGCGCGGTCCACGGAATATTTGAGCGGGTGTTGTGGGCCTTTCGGGCGGCTACAGTGTTGGGCTCGGCCCAACACTGTTCACGCCCGGTTCCTGCGGGCGCCCGGAAAATCGGCCCAAAAGCCCAATTTCGGGATTTTTGGATCTTTTCGGGTTGAGCCTATAAAAAGGCCTTTTTGCTCACCGTGTAGAGCCTTTTCCCGAGCTCTTTGGCCAGTGCACCCTTCACGAAAATTGTTGCTCGCCTTGTCGCGCATCTTGTGAAGGAAGCTCAGAATTTTTGGAAGGCACGGCGTCGACGACTTCGGCATCGTAGCGCAGAGCGACGTTCTTTCATCGGAGGCTTGTTATCATCACACTTCGGTCGGAGAGGTCTACAGAGCTACCCCGACAGTGTTTTTGGACGATTTTTACGGCGTTGGATTCACGAGAGGTATATCTACGATTCTTCTATTATCCACTTTTCTCAGATTTGAGCTTTGTTTGGGGTTCTGGGTACGTTTTTAACCCCCTTTGTCGCTGATGGAATTCTGGACAGCGACACGTTGCCGAATTTTTATCTCCGCAACCGGGCATCAGATGGAGATGTTCCTGTACACTTTTTTCATCTACTCGACGCGAGGATTATCGCAGTATTTTTCCTGGATTTTTCTGAGGGTTGCCCGAAGGTATATGTTTTCCCCCTTATCTGTGCATGGGATTACAGTTATGTTGCTGTGTGGTTTTGCGCACCCCGTGTTGTGGAATTTGTAACTCGGCCTACGGGGCTCGGAATTTGACGTGCAGGAACTCGTTTCGAAGGTATCGACACGACGATTGCGATTATATTTTTGTGGGATTTTTCAGAATCCGTTCTGCAGGTGAAAACTGCACATCTTCCGGGCTGTTTTCTGATGTTGTATATACTTGGATATTTTGGGGAATAAAGTGTAACCTTGGACCTTTTGTTGTCCCCAGGAGGGTTCGCGAGTGTTTCTGAACCAGTTGGAACAGGAGGAAATGAAGATAGTGGATTCCGGGTGTTTTCAGCTGTTTGAAGCCGAGGCTTTCGTGTCATGTACCGAGGGTGTTGTTTTGGCGGATTTTGGACTGTGAGCGTCTACACACTTCACCGACTTCGGCTTTGCCTGCGGAAAGCTCATCAGGTGGATGCTTTGTTTCCAGAACCGGTGGACGGTTCTCTAATTCTGTATGTTAGGATGCATGCATGTTTAGGGTACATGGTTTATGTTTGTAAGGTAGGTAAGCTTAATAATGATAATTGTTTAAATAATTGCAAGAATAGTATTTATGATGTATACTGAGGACTTGCATGATTTGGATGCTTATGTTGGTGAATAGTGTAAGCTTACCTAGGATAATGTTACCCTATGTGATTATGTAACATGCCATGTTAGCACATAGCCTTTTATGTGGTTTGTTTATGCATTGGGGCAGGATTTAGTAGCTATGTGCGGATTTGTACTCTGAGGAGTTATTATGATCGAGGATTATGGTCAGGTGTAGGCATGTGGATTACTTTGTGGTATCTTTCTTGAGGACAAATGGATGCTTGTATGGACATATAGTTAGGCCCCCTTTTATTGCTTCACTACTTATTGGAACTTGACTTAGGAGAAACCATGCTTTTCGTTTCTCCTTCTTATTAGTCAGGTGGTCAGTGTTGCTCGGGTTTGAGCAGGGGTCTGGGTAGTGTAGTCGGGACTTCGTGTCTGGGACAGGTTGGATTAGTTGTGGGGCTTTGCGGCAACCGGGGATATTGGGCGGTTGACCGGATGTTTATCTATGCACCAGATTGGGTATCGGTTTTCTCTAGTGGATGGAGTTTCCCACTTATCGTTTAGTTGCATCCGATTGAGGTCGGGTCTTTCTTTGGTGGTTGAGTTTTCCCACTTTGATCAGATTTGTGATCAAAGTCCTGCTATGCAGAGATACTTGTTACTGAGATACTTTACTCGTGTGGGTCGCTCCCCTCGAGTGCCACTCCGGAGGTAGGCTTTTCGGACCCAGCCTTGTGTGCCGGTCTGATACTTATTTTGGGATGCGAGCCGTGCGGGCCGATCCCGCGGTTTCGAGCCTTGTGTGCAGATTCCGCTGAGCAGACAATGCCAGTTTTACTGGTGGCACCAGATTGGGTTATTACCGGCATTTACTTTCTTGTTGCACTCGTGTCAGGGGGACCGAGTGGAGTCTAGTAGCTGTGTTTAGACCAGTGCTAGTGTTGTTGGGAACTGTTTGGGTATCGACGGTGGTCCCAAGGTCATTGTGAGATGTTGACCGTTGTGCGAGAGGCTTGGTGATCTTGAGTCTACCGTTCTGAGAGGGAGCGTGGATTTTGACTATAGCCTGCATGAGCCACTACTCGATAGCGAGTTAGTCTGTTTGGACGCCCTACGTAATTCCTGCCCGTCAGCGGGAGGTGGTTGTAGGTGGGCGCAGGTTTGACTGGACGAGATGTGGCAGTCAGCTCGATTGGGTCGATTGTGCACTTCATGTGCTAGTGGTTGCATACCATTATTTGGTTCTCCCCTTTTGAGCATTTAGATAGAGGCATGGTAGCTGTTGAGAGTCTTCAGCTTTCCTATTTCAGTATTTACTGCTTTGGTTATCTTATGCCTCTAGTGGACTTAGTGGGCTGATCGTCGGGCCTGGTGGCGGTACCCACTGAGGAATTCCTTTTTAGGTGTAGTTCTCACACCCGTTGGGGGTCTTCCCCCTCCCCTTCTTTTCTCTCCTTTGTTTTGCAGAGTCTTAGCGGGTGTTGCGGATTCTGCGGTTGTTCTTCGAGGCGAGGGAGTCACATGCTGGATCCTTACCCATCGTTGGAGAGTAGCGGTAGCCCTTCAGAGGAGATCTTCAGTAGATTAGTTGTTTCTTTTTCCTCTTTTGAGAGACTGATGTAGTGAGGATATTTTATGTATCGAGAGACTGTACACTGGTGTATTTATTGGAGATACCTCTCGGTTGGGTTTGTTAAGGAATTTGTTTTGGCGTATTTCGTAAAAGTTTTAAGTCTTGAAGATTGAAGATGAAGAAGTTTGGATCATATACCTCAATCTCAAGAAAGAAGAATTCAAAAGGATCAGGTACGTTTAACTAATTATTTTTGATGATCCGAATACTTCGTATAGTGTAGAAACACTTGGATGAATTTTTAATTGCATAAAAATCAAAAACTGGACATGGGACATGTTTAGGATCCGGATCAGGCACGGCAGTCCGGATCCCGAACGGTGTTTGTTCATACTCAAATCCAGTCCGGATCCAAGCCATTTCTGATCCGGACCCCGAACATGGGTTTTGCTGAAATGTATGAACAGTCCGGATCCAAGCTATTTCTGATCCGGACCCCGAACATTGGTTTTGCTGAGATATATGAACAGTCCGGATCAGGCATTTCAGTCCGGACCCCGAACGTCTGTTTTTCTGGAAATAGTCTGTCTCGTTACGACAATCCGGACCGCCATAATTCCAGTCCGGACCGTCGTCCTGTAAATTTCCAGAAAAGGTTAGTTTTTGATTCTTATCCTCTTCCAACGGTTTCTAACCTATAAATAAACCCTATGATTCATTTTCTAGGGTAAGCCGAATAAATGAAAATACGGCCATAAAAAGAAAAATCCACCTATAGAGGAGAAAGGAAATCAATAGATTTAATCCTATGTTTCTTCATCTATATTGATTGATTTGATTCTAGGTTTTCATACTCAGATTTTGAGTAGAATCAAATTAATGAATACTTAGATGGTATTTCCGATCTATTTCTAATCTAAGTATTCGGCGGATCATCACCACCCAAAAACAACGATTTTCCCAAAATCGGCGCGTGGACTCGCGTGGCCTTGTGGATTCAAGGTGCTACCGCTCTCGTGGATTCGGAGCGAGGTACGTTCATGGATTCGAGACGTGCTACTGGGTGAAGACCGTGGATTCGGTCGGACGTCGTGGACTCGACGTTGGACGCCGTGGATTCGGCGTTGGACGCAGATCGTGGATTCGAGAAGCGTTGCGGAGCGAGCGGAGAAGATCAACTCGGAGCGTATGGAAAAAGGTTGAGTCGTCTGTGAGTGCATTATATCACCTTTGTACGTGTTATAATCTTAGTTGATTTCACCGTGTTATCGGTCCCGTGGTTTTTTACTCCTGGTTTTTGGAGTTTTCCACGTAAAAATCTTGCGTGTTAGTTTTCATTTCCGCATTGGGTTTTATTGCGCAAAGATTTTTGAGTGTTTATTGTTTACACCTATTCACCCCCCTCTACGTGTTTTTTCCCCTATTTAGATCATTATTTACATAACCCGACAAGTGGTATCAGAGCGGGAATAGGGTTGTAAACAATGGCTGAAGGTGGAAACATCAACAGACCCCCGTTTTTCGATGGAACAAATTATGCCTACTGGAAAGTACGGATGAAAGCATTTCTTATTTCCATCGACGAACGGGTGTGGCAATCTATCGAGTTAGGATGGTCAAATCCAACTGAAGTTATTGTTGATGTTCACACCATCAAACCTAGGTCGAAATGGACCAAGGAAGAGATAGACTTATCTTCTTACAATGGCAAAGGAATCAATGCTTTATTTAATGCCTTGTCTCAAACTGAATTCTCTCGTGTCTCAGCATGTGAGACTGCGAAAGAAATCTGGGATGTTCTTCAAGTTACACATGAGGGAACTAACCTTGTGAAGATTCAAAAGCTGCAAATGCTTACGAGCAGATTTGACTCTATTTTCATGGCAGAAAATGAATCATTCACAGACTACTATACACGATTGCAAGACATCGTAAACACATGTGCTAACTTGGGAGAGAAGATTCCAGAATTTAAAATTGTAAGAAAGATCTTAAGAACTCTTCCTGAAAGATTTCGTTCCAAGGTTACGGCCATTGAAACTATTAAACACCCGGACGAAATCCGTGTAGAAGAATTAGTTGGTTCATTACAAACATATGAAATGACATTTCCTACTAACTATTCTTCTGGAAAAGCATCTACTTCTAAGTCTTCAGGTTTTGCGTTGAAAACTACAAAAGAAGAAGACGCGGATTCATCCTCCTCAGGCGATGACGAGAACCTATCTATGGAGGACTTTGAGAAGCAGCTTGCTCTCTTGACAAGAAATTTTTGCCGAAACTTTCGAAGGGGTAATTCAAGTAAAACTTAATCCTCCGGAAAGTGGAAGAAAGGCAAAGGTTTTTCAAGCCAAAAGTCAAGAAAGCAAGAAAGTTTTTCAAAGGATAAGAAAAGCTTAGAAGGACAAATCCAATGCTTCAAGTGCCGAGGATACGGCCATATCTCAACGGAGTGTCCAAATAAGAATCCGTCCAAGAAGAAGGCGATGCAAGCCGTCACTTGGGATGACACCTCAACGACAAATGAGTCATCTTCAAGTGATGAAGAGAACAACGCAACGGCATTCCACGCGTCCACATCTTCACCCTTCATATGCTTAATGGCAAGTACATCCGATTCATTGTCCAACTTCTCCCAGGTTGAAAAAACTGCAACGGACGACGAATCGAGTAACTCTAAAGGTGAAGATTTTGCTCTAGCCTACCACAGACTTTTGAGGGATTCAAATAAACTGGCTAAGCAAAACAAGGGGTTGAGAGGGAGATTGCAGGATCTCGAAGTAGAAGTAAAAAGGGTAACCTCTCTCTCGACCGGTCTTGAAGTGGAAAGGGATAACCTGATAAAAGCAAATGCTTCACTTCAAGAGAAAAATGAGCATTTCGAGAAGATACATGTAACGATGATTGACAAAGCTGGTTACTTCTTGAAGCTCTACACCGAGGCCCGACAAGAAAAAATGGAGATGACAAAGACCATTTTCCAACTCAAGGGTGATTTAAAGAGATTCTCTTCTGGAAGGAGCAAGTTGGATAAATTACTTGGTCTTGGTCAAACAAACCGATTCGGCCTCAGATACACTCAAACTGGAGACATTCCTAGTTCGAGTGGAACAGTTTTTGTGCCCCAGTCGGTAACTCCTCCTCCGACGACGGAATTCTCAGCATACAATGACAACAACCCTACCTCACCCTCTTCGGGATCGTCAAGAACAAAGGTATGTTTTCGTTGTGGTTATACAGGGCACATAAGAAGAAATTGCAAGAATGGAGCGCTAAGATCAAATCAAGCACATCTTGCAACTACTACCAATGAGTTCATTTCCCACAAATCAAAGAAGGATCTTTCAAAAGAAAAAGAACATTGGTAGTACATCAAACAAGACGACGACGTCAAGGAAAAGCGATGGATCAATCAAGACGCTTTCACCAAATGTATCAACTTCACAATCATTTCCGACGTACTCCAAAACTCAAAAGGTTTGGGTACGCAAAGGTGAAATCTTCCCTTGTCTTGTTGTTCATACTTCTTTGCACGCTTATGATAATTCATCTTGGTATTTTGGATAGTGGTTGTTCTCGTCACATGACCGGTGACAAAAATAGTTTTCAAACTTTAGAGAAAATCTCCGGAGGACATGTTGTTTTCGGAGACGGTCGTTCTTCCAAAATTGTTGGAAAGGGAACAATCGCTATTCCTGAAGGCCCGGTTTTGAACAATGTTTTATTTGTTGAAGGCCTAAAGACTAACCTCATTAGTATAAGTCAACTTTGTGACAATGGGTTCTCAGTTAATTTTTCTTCTGTAGAATGTGTTGTAACTGATAAGGACCAGGTATTCTTTTTAAAAGGGGTTAGATCGAAAAATAATTGCTATGTTGTTTCAAACAAAGTTTCTGAAAAATGTAACCTAGTTTCTTTGGATAATGAAACTGTTTGGCATGAAAGACTAGGTCACATGAATTTTAAAGAACTAGCAAGAATTTCAAATAAGGACGTGGTTAAGGGGGTTCCTAAACTTTTATTTAAAGAAAACATTGTGTGTGGTGGTTGCCAAAAGGGAAAACAATCAAGAGTTGCACACAAGAACTTGAACCACGTCGGTACCAAACGGCCCTTGGAATTACTGCATATGGATTTAATGGGGCCGATTCGTCAACCATCTTTGGGAGGTAAATGGTATATTTTTTTTTTGGTTGATGATTTCTCTAGGTATTCATGGGTAACTTTTTTAAAAGAGAAAGCGGATACTTTTGACTCTTTTCATGAGGTTTGTCATCGTATTATGAATGAAAGAAATGAAAAGATCGTTCGTGTTCGAAGTGATAGAGGTGGAGAATTCATTAATTCTAAATTCATTGATTTTTGCACTTCCAATGGGATAAAACATGAATTCTCAGCACCCTATACACCTCAGCAGAATGGTGTTGTTGAGCGCAAAAACAGGGTTGTTCAAGAGATGGCGCGTGTGATGCTTCATAGCCGGAATTTACCGTTATATTTTTGGGCTGAAGCTGTGAACACCGCTGTCTATATAATTAATCGAGTGTATTTGCGCCCTGGAACTTTAAATACACCATATGAGCTGTGGTTTAGTAGAAAACCGAATATCAAATATTTTCGTATCTTTGGGAGTCGATGTTTTATTCTGCGTGATCGCGAAAACCTTGGTAAGTTCGACTCTCGAAGCGACGAAGGGATTTTCATAGGTTATTCTACTAACAGTAGAGCATATCGGGTATTTAACTTGGAATCTAAAACGATGATAGAATCTATAAATGTTAAAGTAGATGAAGCTTTCCATTTTGCATCTGATAAATCTACCCTTGATATGTCTCTAGATGATGATACTCCTGTAAATGCATCTTCTCGTAATAACTCCTTCAATAAAGTTGATGCATCTAATGGTTCTTCAAGTGTATCTAATGTGCAGGAATTATCACATGTACCTCCGACTACTCCGTTACCGCAAACGTTACGCATCTCCAAGGACCATCCGGAATCTAACATTATTGGAGACCCACAAGGAGTTAGAACTCGGAGACAGTTGGTTTGTGGAGTCGCATGCTACGTCTCCATGATTGAACCAAAGAACATCGATGAAGCTCTTCAGGATGACTACTGGATTGAAGCTATGCAGGAAGAGCTCCATCAGTTCGAACGAAACAAAGTCTGGGAATTAACAAAGCCTCCGAAGCAACACAACGTGATTGGTACTAAATGGATTTTCAAGAATAAGAAGAACGAGGATGGTACCATCATCAGGAATAAAGCACGCTTAGTTGCTCAAGGCTACTCTCAAATAGAAGGTATAGACTTTGATGAAACGTTCGCCCCGGTAGCTAGACTCGAGTCAATTCGTATTTTATTCGCTATTTCTTGTCATTTTAAAATCAAACTCTTTCAAATGGACGTCAAGAGCGCATTTTTAAATGGGTTTTTAAATGAGGAAGTTTATGTGGCTCAACCGAAAGGTTTTGTAGACTGTAAACAACCTAACCATGTTTTTCGTTTGAAAAAGGCTCTTTACGGTCTAAAACAAGCACCGCGAGCGTGGTACGAAAGGTTGACAAAGCACCTATTAGAAAAGGGCTATACTCGAGGGGGAGCTGACCGGACTCTCTTTGTGAAGCATTATCAGAATAATTTCATTGTGGCACAAATCTATGTCGATGACATTGTATTTGGGGCAACTAGAGACAATGATGCTTCTAAATTCGCTGAAACCATGGAAAGCGAATTTGAGATGTCGATGATGGGCGAACTGACATACTTTCTTGGATTGCAAGTGAAACAAAATGATGATGGCATCCATTTGTGTCAATCCAAGTATGCAAGGGAGTTGGTGAAGAAATTCGATTTAGAAAACTCTAAAGATTTTCCGACTCCTATGGGAACTAGCAATAAGGGATTAGGAAGTGAATCTCTAGTGAGAGTGTAGACGAGAAGCTTTATCGCAGCATGATAGGAAGTCTACTCTATCTTACAGCTAGTCGCCCGGATATATCCTTTAGTGTTGGGATTTGCGCGAGATATCAATCAGCACCAAAGGAGGTTCACCTGAAAGCGGTGAAAAGGATCATCCAGTACATCAAAGGAACTTTGAATTTCGGAATTTGGTATCCTATGGGAACAACGCTTGACATTATAGGATATTCAGATCCCGATTGGGCAGGATCTGTGGATGATCGGAAGAGCACGAGTGGTGCATGTTTTTATCTTGGCCATTGCCTTGTTGCATGGCATAGTAAAAAGCAAAACTGCATTGCACTCTCGACTGCCGAAGCGGAATATATTTCAGCAGGTAGTTGTTCAACCCAACTCATTTGGATGAAAAGTGTGTTGAGCGACTTCCGAATTTCAGCAACTTCGGTAACGATTCTTTGTGACAACACAAGTGCTATAAACATTTTAAAAAACCCTGTGTTGCACTCGAGAACAAAACACATTGAACTTAGATATCATTTTCTAAGAGAGCTAGTTGAATCAAATATTCTTCAAATCTCCTACATTTCAACTGAGGATCAATTAGCTGACATCTTAACAAAACCCTTGGATCTAAACGATTTATTCATTTGCGTAAGGCAATTGGAATGCTTTCCTTGAAATAATTCCTTTTGAAATCATTGCTTAGGTTAGGTTTTGTTTTTGTGTTTTTGTTCATTATCTATGCTTAGACATAGAACATTAATTGAGCATGTGTATTATTGACTTTAATAGCATCTTTTCGTTTATTTAGAAATTTATTATGCTTTGGATATCATAATAATTCATTTGATGCAATGATCATTTATGTCAATTAAATCATCTTTGTTTTGATCAAAGTCAATTTCTCTCTCAAATGATCTCTTGGTTTATTTTTTATCTTATTTGACAATTGAGTCGAGTATGAAATTGAGATCAATTTTTGGTTGAATACTTTATATTTTAAATAATTGATAGCCAATTGAGGGGGAGTCAAAGAAAAAGTGTCATGCTCAAAAGATGTGGAAAGAGTTACATCCCAATGAGGAGTGTGAAAACTACCATCACATGGAGGAAAGAGCTACCACCTCGGTCGTCCGAGTACTGTGTGCAGCTACCACATGTATACCAAGCATGGTTGTTCGAGTTGATTAAATAAAATACTTTTTGGAATACTTGACTCTGTCAAATTCTAAGGTTGGTATAAGGTGGGGATTTTATTGAAAGATGCTCAAAGAGCCACTCCTTACAATAATTTGGCTAGATATATTATCTAACTTATCTGGGATTTCAAACATCTATTGATCTTGGTATTTCATTTTCTTTACCAAATTGATGATTTGATAAAGGCATTACTCATAAGATCATGTTAGATGTGATTGAAGTTGTTCAACTTTAAGGGATTTAATTTTTATAAATTTTCATTTCATTTGTTGGATATTATTGATAGATTTAACATAATCTATTTCTCATGACATGAAACGATGATTTTTATTTAAAGTTGACATGCATAAGTGCTTACAATCTTTTTTCTGGATTTTCTAGATTTTTCGGAATTTTTCTGAAGAAAAAGTTTGGAGCCGATCCGGACTGGACAAGCCGATCCGGATCCCGAACGCAGGTATTTCCTGCGTGTAGCCGATCGGACTGGATTCACGATCCGATCCGGACGCGGCTAGGGTTTTATATAGAACAAAAGGGTTTTGATTTCTTTTTACTTCAATCTTTGTTCCTAAGTCTCCAGAGCTTCTCTCTCTAGAATTCATCCATTTTGGAGGCTTCCAAACTCAAGTTCTTCGATTCTAAGTAAGTTTTCTTGATTAAAATCTCGGTTTTTCACAGTTTTTCATGTTTTTCCTCAAAACGTGATGAAAATTTTGTATCTTTTTCATTTTGGATTGGGTTTTTGATCAAATTTCTTTGAAATAAGACCTCTGGGTAGACTAGTTTTGTTATATGCTAGGTATCTCCCTGATTAACGAATTTTTAGGCTTCGATTTCTAAAATTTCGGTTTTAGGGCATATAATAGGAATTTTTGAAAATAATGGGAACTCGAGCATCTGTCAAAAAGGAACAAGCTGAAGCAAGTCAGGAGAAGATAAACACTGTTCCTCAAGCTGAGTCAGAATCAGAGGATGAAGAGGATTGGGAAATATTTTGTAAAGAATCAAAACAAGCGATGGATGACGAAGGTAGGTTCTATCTAGAGGAAAAAAGCTGACAACGTCTTCCTCGACAACCAAACATCCCACAAGGAGCAAGAATTCTAGAGGCAGAGGAAACTCAGTTTAATGAACCACCTGCCAGAGAACGCTCTCTGCCTAGAGAATCTCCAAATAAACCTTCAGCATCCGCACAATCTCCTTCTCCCTCCAAAAGAATAACCACAAAAGCTGATATACTGTCTATGCAACGAGCACAAAGGAGAATGTCTGAAGCACAAGAAAGAATGTCGGCTGACATTCACAAGATGAAAAAGACTGCTCCAAATTATCAAAAATGGCTTAAAGGGATTCTACACAAACTGGACTGCAGTAGCTCAGAAGGATCAGAGTCTGACACTTGAACTTCCTTCTAACATATCGTTTTGTTGTGCAGGCTTAGTTTCAGTTTTTCTTAGGTCTCTGATTTTTCTTGTTTTAGTACTTTTCACCTCTCCGTTTTGTAATTGTTTGGCTTCTTTTGTGACAAAAAGGGGGGAGAGAGAGATAGACACTTGGTTGTGAGAAGAACGTTTAACTTTGAACCATTGAACCTTGAAAGGTAAATTATCACAACTTTTTGGTTTGTATTGTGATGCATGCATGTCTCGCTACAATATGTTCGACTAACATTGGGCATGTAATATTCTAACAAAGTTATGACATTTGGAATTTTATGTTTAGAAGATATGTCATGTTTGATTGTGATCTTAATTACATATCTGAATTCGTGAATGTCATGGGAGGTATACGCATATCTCTGTTAGGTTTTAAATGCTAAATATCTTGAGGTATCTAACGATCTTTTTTTTTGTCAAGAAAGATTTCTGTTTGCAGGACTTACAGATGTCTAAGTTCTAGAGTCTGTTTTAGGAGTTTAATCTCATGTGTTTTTATTGGTTCTCCAACGTATTTTTTGTTGTATGGTGGGATATCAACGTAAAAATTCTTCTTTGAATTTTCTTGAGTGGATTTTTTGTTTTGTCCGAAACCCGAGAAGCCAAAGGGGGAGATTGTTAAGGAATTTGTTGTGGCGTATTTTCGTAACAGTTTTAAGTCTTGAAGATTGAAGATGAAGAAGTTTGGAATCATACCTCAATCCTCAAAAAGAAGAATTCAAAAGAGCAGGTACGTTTACAACTAATTATTTTATGATGAGCTCGAATACTTCGTATAGTGTAGAAAGAACACTTGGATGAATTTTAATTACATAAAAATCCAAAACCACTGGACATGAGACTGGGATGTTCAGGATCCGGATCAGGCACGGCAGTACGGATCCCGAACGGTTGTTTGTTCATACGCAAATCCAGTCCGGATCCAAGCCATTCTGATCCGGACCCCGACACATGGGTTTGCTGAAATGTATGAACAGTACGGATCAAGCTATTTCGATCCGGACCCCGAACATGGGTTTTGCTGAGATGTATGAAACAGTCCGATCAGGCATTTCAGTCCGGACCCTGAACGTCTGTTTTTCCTGAAATAGTCGTCTCGTTACGACAGTCCGGACCGCCATAATTCCAGTCCAGACCGTCGTCCTTAAATTTCCAGAAAAGGTTAGTTTTGAATTCTTAATCCCTTCCCAACGGTTTCTAAACCTATAAATAAACCCTATGATTCAATTTCTAGGGTGTAGAGCCGAATAATCAAAATACGTCACACAATAAAAAATCCAACCATATAGAGAAGAAAGGACATCAATAGATTTAATCCTAGTTTCTACAATCTATATTGATGGATTTGATTCTAGGTTTTCATACTCTGATTTTGAGTATCAATCAAATATATGAATACTTGGAGATGGTATTTCCGATCTATATCTAATCTAAGTATTCGGCGGATCATCACCAACCCAAAAAACAACGATTTTCCCAAAATCGG
>JAQNDB010003888.1:0-26794 GCA_029204045.2 Tillandsia leiboldiana
TTTCCGGTGTCGGGAGGAGATACCGCCTGAGGCACAACAACTGTCCCACTCGAACTTGGACATTTCCAGTTTGAGTGTATCCGAGTGCCAACCGATTTTTACCAAGACCAAGAAGTCTATCCAACTTACTCCTTCTGAAGAGAATCGCTGTAAGTCATCCTTGAGTTGGAAAATGGTCTTTGTCATTTCCATGTTACCTGTCGAGCCTCGTTGTAGAGCTTTGAGAAGTGATTCGCTTTATCCACCAATTTGTATGTTTCCTCTCAAAACACTCATTGGACTCTTGAAGGGAAACATTTACTTTTATCAGATTTTCCCTTTCCACTTCAAGAGCGTTTGAGAGAGAAGTTGCTCTTTTTGCTTCTTCTTCGAGTCATGCACTCTCCCTCTCAAACTCTTGTTTTGCTTAGCCACTTTCTTTGAATCCCTCAAAAGTCTGTGGTAGGCTAAAGCAAAATCTTCACCTTCCGAATCATCCGATTCATTGTCCGTTGCATTCTTTTCAACAGTGGAGTTGGACAACGACTCGGATGTACTTGCCATAAAGCACATGAAGGGTGAAGATACGGACGCGTGGAATGCCGTGGAGCTCTTTTTCTTCATCACTCGAAGACGACTCATTTGACGTTGAGTTGTCATCCCAAGTGACGACTTGCATCGCCTTCTTCTTTGCCGGATACTTGTTGGGACACTCCGTTGCAATGTGGCCGTAGCCTCGACATTTGAAGCATTGTAGTTGTCCCTCTGAACTTTTCTTATCCTTTGAGAAGTTCTCTTGCTTTCTTGACTTGTAACTGAAGTACCCTTGCCTTTGATCGACTTTCCGAATGATGGAGATTTACTTGAATTACCCCTTCGAAAGTTGCGGCGAAACTTCCTTGTCAAGAGAGCGAGCTGCTTCTCAAATTCCTCCATTGAAAGGTTCTCGTCATCGTCTGAGGAGGATGTATCCGCGTCTTCTTCCTTAGTTGTTTTCAACGCATAACCTGAAGACTTAGAAGAGGATGCTTTTCCAGAAGAATTGTTAGTAGTAAATGTCATTTCATAAGTTTGTAATGAACCAACTAATTCTTCTACACGTATTTCGTCCGGGTGTTTAATAGTTTCAATGGCAGTAACCTTTGGGCGAAATCGTTCAGGAAGAGTTCTTAAGATTTTTCTTACAATCTTAAATTCTGGAATCTTCTCTCCCAGGTTAGCACATGAGTTTACGTTGTCTTGCAATCGTGTATAGTAGTCCGTGAAAGATTCATTTTCTGCCATCAAGATAGAGTCAAACTTGCTCGTAAGCATTTGCAGTTTCTGAATCTTCACGAGGTTAGTTCCCTCATGTGTAACCCGAAGAACATCCCAGATTTCTTTCGCAGTCTCATATGCTGAGACGCGAGAGAACTCAGTTTGAGATAAGGCATTAAAAATAGCATTAATTCCCTTGCCATTGTAAGAAGATGAGTCTAACTCTTCCTTGGTCCATTTCGACCTAGGTTTTAAGGTGTGGACATCACCAATAAATTCAGTTGGATTAGACCATCCTAATTCAATTGATTGCCACACCCGTTCGTCGATGGAAACTAAAAAGGCTTTCATCCGCACTTTCCAGTACGCATAATTTGTTCCATCGAAGAACGGGGGTCGGTTGATGTTTCCACCTTCAACCACTGTTTAAAACCCTATTCCCGCTCTGATACCACTTGTTGGGTTATATGTAATAAGGATCTAAATAGGGGAAAAAACACCTAGAGGGGGGTGAATAGGTGTAAACGTATAAACACTCAAAAATCGTTGCGATAAAAACCCAATGCGGAAATAAAAAATAACTCGCAAGATTTTTACGTGGAAAACTCCATCACCGGAGTAAAAAACCACGGGACCGATAACACGGCAGAAATCCACTAGAATTAAAACACGTACAAGGTGATTTACCGTACACACTTACGACTCAACCTTTTCCATACGCTCCTAGAGGCTCTTCTCCGCTCGCTCCGCGACGCTTCTCGAATCCACGATCTGCGCCCAACGCCGAATCCACGGCGTCCAACGTCGAATCCACGACGTCCGACCGAGTCCACGGTCTTCACCCAATAGCACCCTTCGAATCCACGAATGTGCCTCGCTCCGAATCCACGAGAGCGGTTGAACCTTGAATCCACAAGGACACGCGAATCCACGCGCCGATTTTTGGGGTAAATCGTTGTTTTTGGTGGTGATGATCCGCCGAATACTTAGATCAAAGATAGATCGGAAATACCATCTAAGTATTCATTAGTTTGATTCAACTCAAGATGTGAGTATGAATACCTAGAATCAAACTAATCAATATAGATGAAGAAACATAGAGTATTCTCTAATGATTTTCTTTCTTCTCTATATGTGGATCTAGGGCCGTATGAAATGATATATGAATATGACGGCACTATTTGGATTCTGGATCCACACAAGAAAAAGAGTCATAGGGTCTATTTATAGGTTAGAAACCCTAGGAAGGAGATAAGAATAAAAAACCTAACATTTCTGGAATTTTGACGGACGGCGATCCGGATTGCAGTTGCAATAAAGACGGTTTCCAGAAAACAAACGTTCGGGATCCGGATCGGAATGCCTGATCCGGATCGTTCATACATTTCAGAGAACTCAATGTTCGGGATCCGGATCGTGAGATGCTGCGATCCGGATTGAAGTAATGTATGAAACAACAACCTTCGGGATCCGGATCGCTGGCTCTGATCCGGATCCTGAACATGTCCGAACACCAGTTTTTGATTTTTATGCAGTTAAAAATTCTTCCAAGTGTTTCTACACTACAAGAAGTATTCGGATCACACAAAAATATTTAGTTAAACATACCTGATCCTTTTGAATTCTTCTTTCTTGAGATTGAGTTGAATGATCCAACTTTCTTTACCTTCAATCTTCAAGACTTGACACTTTCACGAAACTACGCCAACTCAAATTCCGTAACACCACGGTTTGCCATACCCGCTCATCAATTGCGATGAGAAAAGCTCTCATCCGCACTTTCCAATAAGCATAATTGGTCCCATCAAAAAGAGGAGGTCTATAAATATTACCACTTTCACCCATCATGATAGATAAACCTAAAACCCGCTCTGATACCAATTGTTGCGTTATGAATCCCAAAGGATCTAAATAGGTACTATCAAACAACTAGAGGGGGGGTGAATAGGTGTAATACTTAAAAACTCAATCTCAGTGCAAAATAAAAACCAATGCGGAAAATAAAAACAGCACACCGAGATATACGTGGAAACTCCAATCCAGGAGAAAAACCACGGGACCAACACGCAATAACAATCCACTAAGAATAGAAGAATAACAAGGTGATTACCGACTCCACGGACTCAACCCCTCCTTCAGCTTCTTCGGACCTTGCGCTGACCGGTTGGATATCCACGCAATAACAATCCCTAAGAAAAGAAGAATAACAAGGTGATTACCGTCTCCACGGATTTAACCCCTCCTTCAATTTCTTGGACCTCGCGCTCCACCGATTTTGCACGTCCACTGCACACGTTCGAATCCACGAACGCCACTCGAATCCACGAGCACACGTTTCGAATCCACGAAACGCCTTTAGCACACCGAATCCACGATGCCACGTCGAATCCACGACGCAAACTCAGTCGATAAGAATATTGACTTCGATGGTGATCCTTCGCTTAGATTCTCATTGGGGAACCGTAGAAAAATTCTCTAAGCAAAGATTAGATCAATTCGACAAAAAATATGTTCTTGAAAGAACCATCGAATTGACCTAAAAGAGGCTATAAAGAAGACCGATAAAAACCTAGCCTCTAGGGTTGCTCTCAAGAGTTTTATAAAAAGATCGGCCGTAGCTCCCACGTTTTTGAGAAACCCTAAGTGTCTATTTATAGTTTAGAAACCTTTGGAAAGAGATAAGAATCAAAAACATACCTTATCTGGAAATTTTCAGGACGGCGATCCGGATCGGATTTACTGCGATCCGGATCGTCGTAACGAGATTGACGATTCCAGAAATACCATGGTTCGGGATCCGGATCGCATTGCCCGATCCGGATCGTTCATACAAATCAGAAAACTTAACATTCGGGATCCGGATCGGAAATTGCATGGATCCGGATCGAAGTCTTGTATGAAGCAACAACCTTCGGGATCCAGATCGTTGGCTCTGATCCGGATCCTGAACATGTTCGAACACCAGTTTTTGATTATTATGCAATTAAAAGTTCATCCAAGTGTTTCTACACTATAAGAAAGTATTCGGATCACCACAATTATTTAGTTAAACATACCTGATCCTCTTGAATACTTTCTTCTTGAGATTGATGTAACTGATCCACAATTCTTCAACTTCAATCTTCAAGACTCAAGACACTGAGTGTCAACTTGAGCTCTCGTTGAATCTTCTCTAAGTCTTTGATTGCTGATTGACAATTTGATCCCTTTAAGACTCCGACTCAACTCACTGACTTGACTCACGAAATATGCCAATACCAAAAAGCCGTAACAATCTCCCCCTTTGGCAATTTCGTGACAAAACCCAAAAATACATAAAAGCGCTCAAGTCACTCATCTTAAACCAAAAAATCGAAACTCAATGTCATCACCAAAACATTGATTTTCTTTACGTGAAAGATCCAATAAATACAAAATTACATTTGAGCCAAACAGTCCTAGAACATACTCTATGACTTAGGACTTGGAGTCTTAAAGTGATGTAATTCCTGCAAAACAAAACTCCAAACGAAATCAAACGTTAGTCGTTAGAAATTAGAATCCTGCATTTGATCCGTCTTCCTTTTGGTTCTTTTGTTTTTCGGCTCTTTCAATTTTTCTTTGTCTCCCCCTATCTTGAGCATCTCTAACATGTTCTCCATGTTCTTGAGCATCTATGTTCTCCCCCTTTGTGGTACGATCATCATTTTCCGTTCTCCCCCATTTTTCCATTTTCGTTTCGTTTGTCCTCTCTTGATGATCTCATCTCCGTCATTTCTCTTCTCCCCCTTTTTGTCACAAATTGTCAAACAGTGAACATACTAGACAAAAGGAAATCACTAACAACATCAGTTCAAAGAGAAAGAGAGATAAAAGCTCAGTTCCGGTATATAACAAAAATGCAGATTGCGTACCGGTACCAGAAGGCAAAAAACTAATAATTCCTTGAAACAAATCCAAATTTTAGAATCTTTTCAAATACCGATTTGTATTCCATCAAGAAAACAATTTAAGTGCTTTAACCAATGAATTAACAAGATGTCATTCAATCCAATTAATTTCACAAGATTAAAAAGATTTACTCATAAATCATGAAAAACAAAGATAAAACATTATAAACAGTTTTTCATGTTATATTCATCAAACACAAGTCATCAAAAATAATCTTGAGATCCAAAGTCTATCAAGATGTAACGGATGTACAAAGATGACTTACAGAGATTTCCAAATGACATCAATTTGATTTCTTACCCTTTCAAATTTGAGATAAGCACTAAAATACCTAAGGGTGGCTCTTTGAGCATCTTTCAACTATCCCACCTTATACCAACCAGGAGATTGTTCAAAATATAAGAGTTTTGCATATAAATCTCCAAATGCTTCAACTAAAGATTTTCTCATAAAATACTATCAAGCATCCATAACATGTGGTAGCTTCACACACAAACCGGACGACCGGGGTGGCAGCTCTTTCCAACATGTGGTGGTAGTTTTCACACTCCTTTCGGATGTAACTCTTTCCACATCTTTTGCAAATTATTTCAATACCCTTGTAAGAATGCAATCTCTTACGTGAAAGAATTAAATCCCAAATTTTAGTCTATCGGTTGTCTCATGTTTATCACAATGAATTCACACAACCGAGATAGATTAAGCATCTAAAGATCACACATGATTTCTAAAATTTGATGCTTATAATATCAAAAACTCCTATAATGAAGTATCTTCAAGATTATGATTATGGAGTAAAGTTGATAATCCATATAAAATTAATTTGGAGTGAATGAAAGTGAAAACCCTTTTTATTCAATGCACTTGTTTGTTGAAATCCTTTTGTTTAAAAAACAAAACATAAAAACGAAGAGCATTGAAAACATGTAATGCAGAGATTCAGAAAAATATGAAAGGAAAACCAATCAAAGCATTACATACAGTCATAAGCTATTTAGAACTTAAGACAAGGAAAGATATCACCTTTCCGAATCCAAAATTGTCGAATTTTGGGTTGTCTTGATTCATTGTGGTTGGGAGATGATAGCTTTGACTGTTGATCCACCTTAGGTCTTTGCCTCGCAGTGATCCACTTGTATGATTGATGATGTGGCTCGGACCTTTGGTGGGTTGAGTGAACTCCTTTGACTTGATGTGTCTTTTGATTCCGTTGAGTTCGCTCCGTAGATGAAGTTGCCGAAGAATTTTTCTTTCTCTTTTTCGGGCAATCCTTCACCAAATGTCCTTCAAGTCCACATAAGTGACAAGTTCTTCCTTTCAATTTCACTGTGGAACTTGAAGCATTCACAGTTTGGTTCTTTTTGTATCCCAAACCAACCTTGCTTGTTTGACCTAATCCGGACATACATTCAAGTTTCTTGGAACCGGTTGAAATCCTTTGTATGTCGGATTTGAGTTGATGAACTTCCTTGGTCAATGCTTGGTTGGCGACATGAATCTCCTCAAACTGTTTTTCTAAAAAATCAATCTTGTTAATATGGGAATTAACGACCGTTTCCGATTGATTTATCTTTTCTTGGAGGATTTTATTATTATTCAATAAAAGCTCTCGTTCCTCCTCGAGATCATGAAGTTTGATCTTTAAAGTATGATTCTCGTCTTGATTCTCAAGTCGTTGCTTCCTCAACTTCTTGATATGTTTGGCCATCTTCTTAGATTCCGCAAGAAGTTGTTGATATGCCTCAACGAGTTCTTCCTCGTTCGACTCCCCCTCACTTGGGACTCTCCGCCGGTTGTTGATGTTTCATACAAAATCAAAGGAGTAGAGTCAGTGACTAAAGATGATAAACAATTATTAGAAGAGGGAAAATGAGAGGCATGAGAAGCAACGATTTTTTCTTTTTCCTCTTTACTTGAGGTTGATTCATTAGAAGTAGAATCGTCCCAAGTTTTCGCTTGCAAAGCCTTCTTTTTATATGATTTTGGAGAAGGACAATCCGTTGAAAAATGGCCGTAGCCTTTGCATCGATAGCATTGGATTTCTCCTTCGAAATCATCTTTTTCTTTTTCTTTAGAAAGTTTTGCAAAGCTTTTGAGTTTAGAGGATTTAGAACCCGATGATCCTTTAGAAGATTTCGTGGATGAAGATCCATCGGTTCGATTCTTCCAAAACTTCCGACGAAATTTCTTTACGATCCGCGCCAATTGTTCTTCAAAATCGGCAAAAGAGATTTCATCATCGGAACTTGATTCGCTATCTTCTTCCTTTGTTGATTTGAATGCAATACCTGTAAGCTTAGAAGAAGACTTGGAAGAAACTTGATTAGTAGGAAAAGTCATTTCATATGTTTGCAAAGCACCTACTAATTCCTCTATACTCATCTCATCCGGATGACTAACGGTTTCAATGGCGGTAACCTTTGCCCTAAACCGTTCCGGAAGAGTCCGAAGTATCTTTCTTACAATTTTCGACTCCGGATCTTTTCTCCTAAATTAGCACATGTATTTATTACATCTTGAAGTCTAGTGTAATAATCTGTAAACAATTCATGCTCTTCCATATGAATAGAGTCAAATTGACTTGTAAGCATCTGGAGCTTTTGAATTTTTACAAGATTAGTACCCTCATGTGTAATTTTGAGAATATCCCAAATTTCCTTTGCGGTTTCACACGCGGAAATTCGTGTGAACTCAGTCGAGGAAAGAGAATTAAATAAAGCGTTCATACCTTTCCCGTTGTAAGAAGATCTTTCAAAATCCTCTTTGGACCATCTAGAGCGAGGTTTTGGGGTAGTAGAATTTCCTACTTCCTCAATAGGATGCACCCAACCGTGTTCAACGTGTTGGGTTATATGTAATAAGGATCTAAATAGGGGAAAAAACACCTAGAGGGGGGTGAATAGGTGTAAACGTATAAACACTCAAAAATCGTTGCGATAAAAACCCAATGCGGAAATAAAAAATAACTCGCAAGATTTTTACGTGGAAAACTCCATCACCGGAGTAAAAAACCACGGGACCGATAACACGGCAGAAATCCACTAGAATTAAAACACGTATAAGGTGATTTACCGTACACACTTACGACTCAACCTTTTCCATACGCTCCTAGAGGATCTTCTCCGCTCGCTCCGCGACGCTTCTCGAATCCACGATCTGCGCCCAATGCCGAATCCACGGCGTCCAACGTCGAATCCACGACGTCCGACCAAGTCCACGGTCTTCACCCAATAGCACCCTTCGAATCCACGAATGTGCCTCGCTCCGAATCCACGAGAGCGGTTGAACCTTGAATCCACAAGGACACGCGAATCCACGCGCCGATATTTGGGGTAAATCGTTGTTTTTGGTGGTGATGATCCGCCGAATACTTAGATCAAAGATAGATCGGAAATACCATCTAAGTATTCATTAGTTTGATTCAACTCAAGATGTGAGTATGAATACCTAGAATCAAACTAATCAATATAGATGAAGAAACATAGAGTATTCTCTAATGATTTCCTTTATTCTCTATATGTGGATCTAGGGCCGTATGAAATTATATATGAATATGACGGCTCTATTTGGATTCTGGATCCACACAAGAAAAAGAGTCATAGGGTCTATTTATAGGTTAGAAACCCTAGGAAGGAGATAAGAATCAAAAACCTAACATTTCTGGAATTTTGACGGACGGCGATCCGGATCGGATTTGGGCGATCCGGATTGCAGTTGCAATAAAGACGGTTTCCAGAAAACAAACGTTCGGGATCCGGATCGGAATGCCTGATCCGGATCGTTCATACATTTCAGAGAACTCAACGTTCGGGATCCGGATCGTGAGATGCTGCGATCCGGATTGAAGTAATGTATGAAACAACAACCTTCGGGATCCGGATCGCTGGCTCTGATCCGGATCCTGAACATGTCCGAACACCAGTTTTTGATTTTTATGCAGTTAAAAATTTTTCCAAGTGTTTCTACACTACAAGAAGTATTCGGATCACACAAAAATATTTAGTTAAACATACCTGAGCCTTTTGAATTCTTCTTTCTTGAGATTGAGTTGAATGATCCAACTTTCTTTACCTTCAATCTTCAAGACTTGACACTTTCACGAAACTACGCCAACTCAAATTCCGTAACAATCTCCCCCTTTGGCGGTTTCGTGACAAAACACAGATCCACTCAAGAAAATTCAAAAAGATATTTTTGTTGCTATCACCATACAACAAAAATTTACAATGGAGATCCGAAAATTTAAAAACATGAGATAAACTCCTAAAACAGACTCTAGACTTAGACATCAGTACTCTCTGCACAAAGAAATCATTCTTGACAAAAAGAGATCGTTAGATACCTCAAGAATATTTAGCATTCAAAACCTAGTACAGAGATAGAGTTTATCTGATCATCATGACATTTGAGAATTCAGATATGTAAGAAAATCATAGTCAAAAACCAACATATCTTCTATGCAATTAAAAACCAAATGTCATAAAAAGTTAGTCCAACATCAACTTGTTAGTCATAATACATGCCCAAATAGTTAGTAGAATAGATAGTAGAGACATGCAAACAATCACAAGATAAAAACCAAAGTTGAAGTTGAAGTGATACTTACCTTGATGTATACAAAATTTTCACATCAGCATTGTTCATCATTGTACCTTGATGTAGTCATCATTGTTCATCATTGTACCTTGATGTATACAAATCACATCATCATTGTTCAAGTTCTCTCTAAACTCTCTCCCCCTTTTTGTCACAAACAAAGCCAAAGATTACAGAAGTGGAGAGAATGGTTAACAGTTCAAGTTGGAGAACTAAAGACTAAAACTAAAACTTAAAAACCTGCACAAAAGAGGTTAAAACTCTGCAAAAGAAAAAAAAAAATCCTGCATAAGAGAATTGTTAGACAGACGATTCAGGCATCTGAATCTGAGTCAACCGAGGCGGAGTCTTCAGAGCTCGTGCAACCCAGCTTTTTCAAAATTCCTTTAAGCATTCCCGAAATCGTAGTACACTCTTGCTTCATCTGATGTATGTCCTTGGACATCTTTCTGAGTTCTAGAGCCATTTTATCTTGTTCTTGTTTTATGGAAGACTCTAAGTTTCCCTTTTGGTCAGTTCTTCTGGAAGTTGAAGAACGTTGTGTGACGATTGACGGAGCAGTCTGACCTTCATTCCGAGGAGATCGTCTTGGCAAAAAGGGTGGATTGCTTGGCACATTCTTTTTCTTTGCTTGTTGCTTAAGTATTGAGGAAGACTTCGGTAGCTTCTTTTTCTTTAGGTAAGCCTTATTTTCTTCATCAATACCTTGTTGTACTTCGTCAAGAAATGTGTCCCAATCTTCTTCGTCTTCTGATTCAGTGTCAATTTGAGAGATATTCCTTGGGTTCTCTTGACATGGTTCATTTATTTCAATTCCTCGAGCTCGTCCAGGTCGTCGAGCAAGTCTTTTTCTTTTTGGAAAAATGGATGAAGAGGTCATTGGTGCTTTTCCTTTTTCCGCAGCAGTGAGCGGAGCCTTTTCCGTTGATGTCTCTGCATGGGCTTTCCCTTTGAAGCAGTCGGAACAGTCGTTGCTTCAACTTGCAGTTCATCCCAATTAATTGATTCCGTTTCAGATTCTGTATCAGAATCATCTTTAGCTTTCTTCGCTTTCTTAGCCTTCTTAGCCCTCTTGGGCTTGACAGTGTCTCTCCTATGTACCATAGCAGCAAGTAGGAAAACAATCCAAGTGATCACCATTGCTTATTGGTCTCTTGAGAAAAGAAATCCTGTGTGGAACAACTCAAGAACACAAAAAAATTGTTAATTTTCAAAGATTTGAAAATTTTACCCAAACAATCATAATCATGTAGAGAGACTAAAAAATCAAATTAGTTTTGCGAAAGGACTTTTAAAAATAGATCAATTGCATGATTTTCGAAAATCCTTATTATATGCCCTAAAACCGAAATTTTAGAAATCGAAGCCTAAAAATCCGTTAATCAGGAGAATACCTAGCATATAATCAAAACTAATCTACCCAGAGTTCTTATTTCAAAAGAAATTTGATCAAAAACCATCCACAAACTAAATTGATCTAAGAAATTCATCACGTTTGAGGAGGAATAGAGAAAAACGGTGAAACACCGAGATTTTGATCAATAAAACTTACTTGGAGTTGAAGAACTTGAGTTTGAAGGCTTCCAGGAAGGATGAAATCTAGAGAGAGAGGCTCTGGAAACTTAGGAACAAAAGATTGGAGTAAAAGAAATCAAAACCCTTTTGTTCTTTATAAAACCCTAGCCGCGATCCGGATCAGTTCATGATTGCGATCCGGATCGGCTACCCGCAGTGAGAAACTGCGTTCGGGATCCGGATCGTCAGCCCGCAGAAGAATATCTGCGTTCGGGATCCGGATTATCTTGCCCGATCCGGATCGGCTCCAACTTTTTCTTTAGAAAATTTCAGAGAAATTCAAGAAAAACCAGAAAAAGATTGTAAGCACAAATGTGTATCAACTTTAAACAGAAATCATCGTTTCGTACAACAAGAATTAGATTATGCCAAATCTATCATTAATATCCAAAAATGAAACGAGAATTTACAAAAATTAAATCCCTTAAAGTTGAACACCTTCAATTACATCTAACTTGATCTTATGAGTAATGCCTTTATCAAATCATCAATTCAGTAAAGAAAATGAAATACAAAGATCAATAGATGTTTGAAATCCCAAATATAGTAGATAATGTATCTAGACAATCTGTTGAAGAGAGTGGCTCTTTGAGCATCTTTCTTTAAAAACCCACCTTATACCAACCTTGAAATTTGACGGAGTCAAGTATTTCAACATGCATTTTACTTAATCAAAATTTGAACAACCATGCTTGGTATACATGTGGTAGCTGCACACAATACTCGGACGACCGAGGTGGTAGCTCTTTCCTCCATGTGGTGGTAGTTTTCACACTCCTCATTGGGATGTAACTCTTTCCACATCTTTTGAGCATTTTACTTTTCTTTGACTCCCCCTCAATTGGCTATCAATTATTTAAGATATAAAGTATTCAACCAAAGATTGATCTCGATTTCATACTCGACTAAACAGTCAAATAAGATAATGACTATACCAAGAGATCATTGAGAGAGAGAAATTGACTTTAATCACTCAGAAGATGATTTAATTAACATAAATGATCATTGCAACAGTGAAATATTATGATGGCAAAAGCATAATAAATTTCTAAATGTGCGAAAAGATGCAATTAAAGTCAATTATGATCTATGCTCAATTAATGTCCTATGTACAGACATAGATAATGAACAAAACAAAAATAAACAAAACCTATCCTAAGCAAAGGTTTCAAAAAGAAGTTTATTTCAAGGAAAGCATTCCAATTGCTTTTCGCAAATGAATAAAACGTTTTTGATCCAAAGGTTTTGTTAGAATGTCAGCTAATTGATCCTCAGTTGAAATATATGAAAGTTGAAGAGTATTTGATTCAACTAGCTCTCTAAGAAAATGATATCTAAGTTCAATATGTTTTGTTCTAGAGTGCAACACAGGGTTTTTAGAAATGTTGATTGCACTTGTGTTGTCACAAAGAATTGTTACCGAAGATGCTGAAATCCGGAAGTCGCTCAATACGCTTTTCATCCAAATGAGTTGAGTTGAGCAACTTCCAGCTGAAATGTATTCCGCTTCGGCAGTCGAGAGTGCTATGCAATTCTGCTTTTTACTGTGCCATGCAACAAGGCAATGGCCAAGATAGAAGCATGCACCACTCGTGCTTTTCCGATCATCCACTGATCCTGCCCAATCGGCATCTGAGTATCCAACAATATCCAAACTTGTTCCCATAGGATACCAAATTCCGAAATTAATTGATCCTTTGATATACCGGATGATCCTTTTCACCGCTTTCAGGTGAACCTCCTTTGGTGCAGATTGATATCTCGCGCAGATCCCAACACCAAAAGATATATCCGGGCGACTAGCCGTGAGGTAAAGTAGACTTCCAATCATACTTCGATACAGTTTCTCGTCTACATTCTCACTTTGTGATTCACTTCCAAGTCCCTTGTGGCTAGTTCCCATTGGAGTCGGAAAATCCTTCGAATTTTCAAGATCAAACTTTTTAACCAACTCCATTGCATACTTGGATTGACTCAAGTGAATACCTTCATCATTTTGTTTAATTTGCAATCCAAGGAAATAAGTCAATTCGCCCATCATGGACATCTCAAATTCGCTTTCCATGGTCTCCGCGAATTTAGAAGCATCATTATCTCTTGTTGCGCCAAATACAATGTCATCGACATAGATTTGTGCTACAATGAAATTGCTTTGATAATGCTTCACAAAGAGAGTCCTATCAGCTCCCCCTCGAGTATAGCCCTTCTCCAAAAGGTGCTTTGTCAACCTTTCGTACCATGCTCGCGGTGCTTGTTTCAGACCGTAAAGAGCCTTTTTCAAATGAAAAACATGGTTAGGTTGTTTATGGTCTACAAAACCTTTCGGTTGAGCCACATAAACTTCCTCATTTAAAAACCCATTTAGAAATGCGCTCTTAACGTCCATTTGAAATAATTTGATTTTAAAATGACAAGCAATAGCAAACAGTATACGAATGGACTCGAGTCTAGCTACAGGGGCGAATGTTTCATCAAAGTCTATACCTTCTACTTGAGAGTAGCCTTGAGCAACTAATCGTGCCTTGTTCCTGATGATAGTACCATCCTCATTTTTCTTATTCTTGAAAATCCATTTGGTACCTATCACATTGTGTTGCTTTGGAGGCTTCGTTAATTCCCAGACTTTGTTTCGCTCAAATTGATGGAGCTCTTCCTGCATTGCTTTAATCCAGTAGTCATCCTGAAGAGCTTCATCTATGTTCTTTGGTTCGATTAAAGATACGTAGCAAGCGAATCCACAAACCAACTGCCTCCGAGTTCTGACTCCTTCTTGTGGATCTCCAATAATATTCGATTCCGGATGATCCTTGGAGATTCGTAGCGTTTGTTGAAACGGAGTACTCGGAGATATATGAGATGATTCCTGCACATCAGATAAACTTGAAGAACCATTAGATGCATCATTAATATTGGAAGTATTATTATGAGAAGATGCAACAACAGGAGAATCATCATCTAGAGAAATATCGAGGGTAGATTTTTCAGATGCAAAGTGAAAAGCTTCATCTACTTTAACATTTATAGATTCTACGATAGTCTTAGATTCCAAGTTAAATACTCGATATGCTCTACTATTAGTAGAATACCCCAAGAAAATCCCTTCGTCACTTCGTGAGTCAAACTTTCCAAGGTTTTCACGGTCACGTAAAATGTAACACCGACTCCCGAAGATGCGAAAATATTTGATGTTGGGTTTTCTACCACACCATAGTTCATATGGTGTATTTAACGTTCCCGGGCGCAAGAACACTCGATTAATGACATAGACAGCGGTGTTCACAGCTTCAGCCCAAAAATGTAGCGGTAAATTCCGGCTATGAAGCATCACACGCGCCATCTCTTGAACAACCCTGTTCTTGCGCTCGACAACACCATTCTGTTGAGGTGTATAGGGTGCAGAGAATTCATGCTTAATACCGTTTGAAGTACAAAAGTCAATGAATTTTGAATTAATGAATTCTCCACCTCTATCACTTCTAACACGAATGATCTTTTCATTCTTTTCAATCATAATACGAAGGCAAATCTCGTGAAAAGAATCAAAAGTATCAGCTTTCTCTTTTAAAAATGCTACCCAAGAATAACGAGAGAAATCATCAACCAATAAAAAAATATACCATTTACCTCCCAAAGATGGTTGACGGGTCGGCCCCATTAAATCCATGTGCAAAAGTTCCAAGGGCCGTGTTGTACCAACGTGGTTCAAGTTCTTGTGTGCAGTCCTAGACTGTTTTCCCTTTTGGCAACCACCACACACAACGTTTTGTTTAAATAAAAGTTTTGGAACCCCCTTGACCACGTCCTTGTTTGAAATTCTAGTAAGTTCCTTAAAATTTAAGTGACCTAGCCTTTCATGCCAAAGAGTTTCATTATTCAAAGTGGCTAAGTTACAATTTTCAAAAAATTTATTAGGAACAACATAACAATTGTTTTCAGATCTAACCCCTTTTAAAAAGAAGACATGGTACTTATCAGTTACAACGCATTCAACAGATGAAAAGTTAACTGAAAAACCATTGTCGCAAAGTTGACTTATGCTTATGAGGTTAGTCTTAAGACCATCAACAAATAAGACGTTTTTCAAAATCGGGCCATCTGGAATAGCTACAGTTCCTTTTCCAACAATTTTGGAAGATCGACCGTCTCCGAAAACAACGAGTCCTCCGGAGATTTTCTCAAGATTTTGAAAACTATTTTTGTCACCGGTCATGTGACGGGAACAACCGCTATCCAGATACCAAGATGAACTATCATTTGCATGCAAGGAAACATTGGTAACAAGACAAGGGTAAATTTCACCTTTGCGCACCCAAACCCTTTTGGAGTGCGTCGGTAATGGTCGTGAGGTTATTCTCCTAGGTGAAGGCGTCTTGTCAGATCGATTGCCGCTCCTTGATGATGTCGTCTTGCGCGGTGAACTACCAAGGCTCTTTTCATTTGAAAGGTTTTGCTTTGATTTCCGGGGAGGCGCCTTTTTGGTAGTCGTTGCAAGAGGTGATTGAGGTGAGCGTTTGACTCCCGTCTTGCAATATCTTCTTATGTGCCCTGAAACACCACAACGAAAACATACCTTAGATCTTGACGATCCCAAAGAGGATGAAGTAGGTTTGTCGTCGTTGTTTGTCTTGAATTCTGGTGTCGGAGGAGGAGATACCGACTGAGGCACAAAAACTGTCCCACTCGAACTTGGACTATTTCCAGTTTGAGTGTATCTGAGGCCGAACCGATTTGATTGACCAAGACCAAGAAGTCTATCCAACTTACTCCTTCCTGAAGAGAATCGCTGTAAGTCATCCTTGAGTTGGAAAATGGTCTTTGTCATTTCCAGGTTATCCTGTCGAGCCTCGTTGTAGAGCTTTGAGAAGTGATTCGCTTTATCCACCAGATTTGTATGTTCCTTCTCAAAACACTCATTGGACTCTTGAAGGGAAACATTTACTTTTATCAGATTTTCCCTTTCCACTTCAAGAGCGTTTGAGAGAGAAGTTGCTCTTTTTGCTTCTTCTTCGAGATCATGCACTCTCCCTCTCAAACTCTTGTTTTGCTTAGCCACTTTCTTTGAATCCCTCAAAAGTCTGTGGTAGGCTAAAGCAAAATCTTCACCTTCCGAATCATCCGATTCATTGTCCGTTGCATTCTTTTCAACAGTGGAGTTGGACAACGACTCGGATGTACTTGCCATAAAGCACATGAAGGGTGAAGATACGGACGCGTGGAATGCCGTGGAGCTCTTTTCTTCATCACTCGAAGACGACTCATTTGACGTTGAGTTGTCATCCCAAGTGACGACTTGCATCGCCTTCTTCTTTGCCGGATACTTGTTGGGACACTCCGTTGCAATGTGGCCGTAGCCTCGACATTTGAAGCATTGTAGTTGTCCCTCTGAACTTTTCTTATCCTTTGAGAAGTTCTCTTGCTTTCTTGACTTGTAACTTGAAGTACCCTTGCCTTTGATCGACTTTCCGAATGATGGAGATTTACTTGAATTACCCCTTCGAAAGTTGCGGCGAAACTTCCTTGTCAAGAGAGCGAGCTGCTTCTCAAATTCCTCCATTGAAAGGTTCTCGTCATCGTCTGAGGAGGATGTATCCGCGTCTTCTTCCTTAGTTGTTTTCAACGCATAACCTGAAGACTTAGAAGAGGATGCTTTTCCAGAAGAATTGTTAGTAGTAAATGTCATTTCATAAGTTTGTAATGAACCAACTAATTCTTCTACACGTATTTCGTCCGGGTGTTTAATAGTTTCAATGGCAGTAACCTTTGGGCGAAATCGTTCAGGAAGAGTTCTTAAGATTTTTCTTACAATCTTAAATTCTGGAATCTTCTCTCCCAGGTTAGCACATGAGTTTACGTTGTCTTGCAAACGTGTATAGTAGTCCGTGAAAGATTCATTTTCTGCCATCAAGATAGAGTCAAACTTGCTCGTAAGCATTTGCAGTTTCTGAATCTTCACGAGGTTAGTTCCCTCATGTGTAACCCGAAGAACATCCCAGATTTCTTTCGCAGTCTCACATGCTGAGACGCGAGAGAACTCAGTTTGAGATAGGCATTAAAAATAGCATTAATTCCCTTGCCATTGTAAGAAGATGAGTCTAACTCTTCCTTAGTCCATTTCGACCTAGGTTTTAAGGTGTGGACATCACCAATAAATTCAGTTGGATTAGACCATCCTAATTCAATTGATTGCCACACCCGTTCGTCGATGGAAACTAAAAAGGCTTTCATCCGCACTTTCCAGTACGCATAATTTGTTCCATCGAAGAACGGGGGTCGGTTGATGTTTCCACCTTCAACCACTGTTTACAACCCTATTCCCGCTCTGATACCACTTGTTGGGTTATATGTAATAAGGATCTAAATAGGGGAAAAAACACCTAGAGGGGGGTGAATAGGTGTAAACGTATAAACACTCAAAAATCGTTGCGATAAAAACCCAATGCGGAAATAAAAAATAACTCGCAAGATTTTTACGTGGAAAACTCCATCACCGGAGTAAAAAACCACGGGACCGATAACACGGCAGAAATCCACTAGAATTAAAACACGTACAAGGTGATTTACCGTACACACTTACGACTCAACCTTTTCCATACGCTCCTAGAGGATCTTCTCCGCTCGCTCCGCGACGCTTCTCGAATCCACGATCTGCGCCCAACGCCGAATCCACGGCGTCCAACGTCGAATCCACGACGTCCGACCGAGTCCACGGTCTTCACCCAATAGCACCCTTCGAATCCACGAATGTGCCTCGCTCCGAATCCACGAGAGCGGTTGAACCTTGAATCCACAAGGACACGCGAATCCACGCGCCAATTTTTGGGGTAAATCGTTGTTTTTGGTGGTGATGATCCGCCGAATACTTAGATCAAAGATAGATCGAAAATACCATCTAAGTATTCATTAGTTTGATTCAACTCAAGATGTGAGTATGAATACCTAGAATCAAACTAATCAATATAGATGAAGAAACATAGAGTATTCTCTAATGATTTCCTTTCTTCTCTATATGTGGATCTAGGGCCGTATGAAATGATATATGAATATGACGGCTCTATTTGGATTCTGGATCCACACAAGAAAAAGAGTCATAGGGTCTATTTATAGGTTAGAAACTCTAGGAAGGAGATAAGAATAAAAAACCTAACATTTCTGGAATTTTGACGGACGGCGGTCCGGATCGGATTTGGGCGATCCGGATTGCAGTTGCAATAAAGACGGTTTTCAGAAAACAAACGTTCGGGATCCGGATCGGAATGCCTGATCCGGATCGTTCATACATTTCAGAGAACTCAACGTTCGGGATCCGTATCGTGAGATGCTGCGATCCGGATTGAAGTAATGTATGAAACAACAACCTTCGGGATCCGGATCGCTGGCTCTGATCCGGATCCTGAACATGTCCGAACACCAGTTTTTGATTTTTATGAAGTTAAAAATTCTTCCAAGTGTTTCTACACTACAAGAAGTATTCGGATCACACAAAAATATTTAGTTAAACATACCTGATCCTTTTGAATTCTTCTTTCTTGAGATTGAGTTGAATGATCCAACTTTCTTTACCTTCAATCTTCAAGACTTGACACTTTCACGAAACTACGCCAACTCAAATTCCATAACACCACGGTTTGCCATACCCGCTCATCAATTGCGATGAGAAAAGCTCTCATCCGCACTTTCCAATAAGCGTAATTGGTCCCATCAAAAAGAGGAGGTCTATAAATATTACCACTTTCACCCATCATGATAGATAAACCTAAAACCCGCTCTGATACCAATTGTTGCGTTATGAATCCCAAAGGATCTAAATAGGTACTATCAAACAACTAGAGGGGGGGTGAATAGGTGTAATACTTAAAAACTCAATCTCAGTGCAAAATAAAAACCAATGCGGAAAATAAAAACAGCACACCGAGATATACGTGGAAACTCCAATCCAGGAGAAAAACCACGGGACCAACACGCAATAACAATCCACTAAGAATAGGAGAATAACAAGGTGATTACCGACTCCACGGACTCAACCCCTCCTTCAGCTTCTTCGGACCTTGCGCTGACCGGTTGGATATCCACGCAATAACAATCCCTAAGAAAAGAAGAATAATAAGGTGATTACCGTCTCCACGGATTTAACCCCTCCTTCAATTTCTTGGACCTCGCGCTCCACTGATTTTGCACGTCCACTGCACACATTCGAATCCACGAACGCCACTCGAATCCACGAGCACACGTTTCGAATCCACGAAACGCCTTTAGCACACCGAATCCACGATGCCACGTCGAATCCACGACGCAAACTCAGTCGATAAGAATATTGACTTCGATGGTGATCCTTCGCTTAGATTCTCATTGGGGAACCGTAGAAAAATTCTCTAAGCAAAGATTAGATCAATTCGACAAAAAATATGTTCTTGAAAGAACCATCGAATTGACCTAAAAGAGGCTATAAAGAAGACCGATAAAAACCTAGCCTCTAGGGTTGCTCTCAAGAGTTTTATAAAAAGATCGGCCGTAGCTCCCACGTTTTTGAGAAACCCTAAGTGTCTATTTATAGTTTAGAAACCTTTGGAAAGAGATAAGAATCAAAAACATACCTTATCTGGAAATTTTCAGGACGGCGATCCGGATCGGATTTACTGCGATCCGGATCGTCGTAACGAGATTGACGATTCCAGAAATACCATGGTTCGGGATCCGGATCGCATTGCCCGATCCGGATCATTCATACAAATCAGAAAACTTAACATTCGGGATCCGGATCGGAAATTGCATGGATCCGGATCGAAGTCTTGTATGAAGCAACAACCTTCGGGATCCGGATCGTTGGCTCTGATCCGGATCCTGAACATGTCCGAACACCAGTTTTTGATTATTATGCAATTAAAAGTTCATCCATGTGTTTCTACACTATAAGAAAGTATTCGGATCACCACAATTATTTAGTTAAACATACCTGATCCTCTTGAATACTTTCTTCTTGAGATTGATGTAACTGATCCACAATTCTTCAACTTCAATCTTCAAGACTCAAGACACTGAGTGTCAACTTGAGCTCTCGTTGAATCTTCTCTAAGTCTTTGATTGCTGATTGACAATTTGATCCCTTTAAGACTCCGACTCAACTCACTGACTTGACTCACGAAATATGCCAATACCAAAAAGTCGTAACACATATTTGATGTGCAACCGATATGAGCGAGAGGTAAGCAAGGAATGGCCTACTTGGGTAAGATTGGTATACCATAGTAGGAATACTTTAGCATGCTTTGCTAATATATGCTTCACCCACTTTTATCGTTTCTGAGGACAAAAGCATGCTTGTATGGACATGTAGTTAGGCCATCTTTTACTGCTACACTACTTATTGGAACTTGACTTAGGAGAAACCATGCTTTTCCCTTTCTCCTCCTTTGTTAGTCAGGCGGTCTATGTTGCTCGGTGCGAGCAGAGGTCTGGGGTAGTGTAGTCAGGACATTGATGTCAGGGACGGGTTGTGCTGGATTGTGGTTGGCAGGGTTTTGCGGAGACCGCGGACATTGGGCGGTTGACCGGATATTTATTGGTGCATCTGATTGAGGACCGAGGCTTTCTTTAGTGGTTGGGCTTTCCCACTTAGATTAGTGTCACGATCCAGTCCTGCTGATTTATTCTACTATGATACTTGTTACTCAGACCTTTGAGTCCTTGAGACTCCTATCCCCTATCGGTGTTATGCGTTGGCCTGCATACCCGATTTGGCAGGCACATACACACTTTGAGTCCTTGAGACTCCTATCCCCTGTCGGTGTTATGCGTAGGCTGGCATACCCGATTTGGCATACACCTTTGAGTCCTTGAGACTCCTATCCCCTGTCGGTGTTATGCGTAGGCCGGCATACCCGATTTGGCATACACCTTTGAGTCCTTGAGACTCCTTTCCCCTATCGGTGTTATGCGTTGGCCCGCATACCCGATTTAGCAGACACAGCAGGCATAGGCAGGCATGGCATTCATAGGCAGGCATAGGCAGGCAAAGCAGGCACAGCAGGCATAGGCAGGCATAGGCAGGCATAGCAGGCACAGCAGGCATAGGCAGGCATAGGCAGGCATAGCAGGCACAGCAGGCATAGGCAGGCATAGGCAGGCATGGCAGGCATAGGCAGGCATAGGCAAGCATAGCAGGCACAGCAGGCATAGGCAGGCATAGGCAGGCATAGCAGGCATAGCAGGCATGGCAGGCATAGGCAGGCATGGTAGGCATAGGCAGGCATGGCAGGCATAGGCAGGCGTAGCAGGCATGGCAGGCATAGGCAGGCATAGGCAGGCATGGCAGGCATAGCAGGCATGGCAGGCATAGCAGGCATGGCAGGCATGGCAGGCATAGCAGGCATAGCAGGCAGTGCCAGTGATTACTGGTCTATCGATTGGGTCGATTGTGCACTTCATGTGCTAGTAGTTGTATACCATCCTTTGGTTCTCCCCGTTTGGGCATTTAGTTAGAGGAATGTTAGCTGTTGAGAGGCTCCAGCTTCTTTATATCAGTCTTACGGCTTTGGTTAGCTTTTGGTCTCTTGAGGACTTGGTGGGCAGACCGTCGGTCCTGGCGGTGGTACCCACTGAGAACTCCCTTTTTGGTGTAGTTCTCACACCCTTTGGGGTTTCCCCCCCTTCTTTTTCCTTCCTCTCCTTTGTTTTGCAGAGTCTTAGTGGGTGTTGCTGATTCTGCGGTTGTTGATTGAGGCGAGGGAGTCGCGAGCTGGATCCTACCCATGTTTGGAGAGTAGCGGTACCCCTTCAGAGGAGAGCTTCAGTAGATTAGTTATTTTATTTCCTCTTTTGAGAGACTGTTGTAGTGGGGATTATATGTATTGAGAGCCTGTACACTGTTGTATTTATTGGAGATACCTCCCTGTTGAGCTATGAGTTCTGTATCTGAGGGTTTTGTACGATTATCATTTTTGGGAGGTGGACATTGTTGTTTTTTTTCCAGTTGTACATGGATGATTTATCTTTACAGCAGTTTTATATTTTAGCTCTGATATCTGTTTAGCTGTAGCACTTTCTTGCAGGTAGGATGCTTCGCCTATGCAGGTTTGGCATAGGTGGCGGATCTGTTGGCGAGCCCGGGTCGCAGTTTCGACCCCGGGGCGTGACAATCTAACTTATCTGGGATTTCAGACATCTATTGATCTTGGTATTTCATTTTCTTTACCAAATTGATGATTTGATAAAGGCATTACTCATAAGATCATGTTAGATGTGATTGAAGTTGTTCAACTTTAAGGGATTTAATTTTTATAAATTTTCGTTTCATTTGTTGGATGTTATTGATAGATTTGACATATTCTATTTCTTGTTGTATGAAACGATGATTTTCATTTAAAGTTGATACACAAAAGTGCTTACATACTTTTTCTGGATTTTGTGGAATTTTTCTGAATTATTCTGAAGAAAAAGTTGGAGCCGATCCGGATTGGACAAGCCGATTCGGATCCCGAACGCAGCTATTCCTGCGGGTAGCCGATCCGGACTGGATTCAAGATCTGATCCGGATCGCGGCTAGGGTTTTATATTGAACAAAAGGGTTTGATTTCTTTTTACTTCAATCTTGTGTTCCTAAGTCTCCAGAGCTTCTCTCTCTAGAATTCATCCATCTTGGAAGCTTCCAAACTCGAGTTCTTCGATTCTAAGTAAGTTTTCTTGATCAAAATCTCGGTTTTTCACAGTTTTTTCATGTTCTTCCTCAAAACGTGATGAAAACTTTATATCTTTTTCGTTTGGATTGGTTTTTGATCAAATTTCTTTTGAAATAAGAACTCTGGGTAGATTAGTTTTGATTATATGCTAGGTATTCTCCTGATTAACGGATTTTCAGGCTTCGATTTCTAAAAATTCGGTTTTAGGGCATATAATAAGAATTTTTGAAAATCATGGAATTGATCTATTTTTAAAATTCTTTTTGGAAAACTAATTTGATTCTTAGTCTCTCTACATGATAATGATTGTTTAGGTACAATTTTTCAAATTTTTGAAAATAAATAATTTTTGTCGTGTTCTTGAGTTGTTGCTCGCAGATTCTTGGTTTTGAATAGCAACAATGGCGTTTGCATGGTTAATCTTCCTTTTGGTTGCAATGGTGCACACGAGAGCAACTAATAAATTGAAGAGGGCAAAGAAACCTTTAAAAAAGGGAGAATGTCTTCTTGTTGAAGATTCAGAGACCGAATCAGAAAAGGATGAAGTGAATTGGGACGAATTAATAAATGAGGAAGCGACGCCTGCTGAGACGACACCCGTCTCATCAAAAAGAAAAACTGGCATGGATAAAGGAAAAGCACCGATGACCTCTTCATCCATCTCGATAAAAAGAAAAAGACTTGCTAGGCGGATTGGAAGAGCGCGACGTATTGAAATTAATGAACCAGTGGCTCCTGATTCTCCACCTCGCCTGGAAGAAGTGTTCGTTAATACTGACCGTCTTAGGGCATTTGAACACCGAGAATGCATCGGCGAGAGACATGTCAATATTGGTGCTCTTCGGGATCACTCACCGGAATTCGGGATTTTAATAGAACAAGCCAACCTTATTCAAGTTTGCAGATTCCCTGAATTGCTTGGATATTGTCTGCACCGAGTGAGAACTTTTTTACACAAATTCAAGACATCTTCAGGAAGATGATCACGGATCTATGCAGTTCTATACAAACAGTTGTAAAAGGAGTACGTTTGGAGGCACTGAATCAACGAGAAATCTGTTAAGTCCAAGCAACTTCGGCTTGAATACCGGTTTCTAAATTTCATCACTTGATATAACATTCTCCGAAACATGCAGACAAAGGTTGTTCGATGGGATCGAATGCTATTTTTGTACCTTCTAGGACACCCATCTGAAGCAATGGGATTGAACATGAATATTGTTGGGTTATATATAATTGGATCTAAATGGGGGAAAAAACACCTAGAGGGGGGTGAAAAGGTGTAAACGTTAAACACTCAAAAAATCATTGCGCAATAAAACCCAATGCGGAAATAAAAATAAACACGCAAGATTTTTACGTGGAAAAACTCCAAACCGGAGTAAAAAACCACGGGACCGATCACACGGTGAAATCACACTAGAATTAAACGTACAAGGTGATATACCGTACTCACAGACGACTCAACCTTTTCCATACGCTCCTAGTAGATCTTCTCCGCTCGCTCCGCAACGCTTCTCGAATCCACGATCAGCCCCAACGCCGAATCCACGACGTCCGACCGAATCACGGTCTTTCCCCAGTGCACGACTTCGAATCCACGAACGTACCTCGCTCCGAATCCACGAGAGCGGTTGCACCTTGAATCCACAAGGCCACGCGAGTCCACGCGCGATTTTGGGAAAATCGTTGTTTTTGGGTGGTGATGATCCCACGAATACTTAGATTAGAAATAGATCGGAAATACCATCTAAGTATTCATAATTTGATTCTACTCAAAATCTGAGTTTGGCTAACCTAGAATCAAATTAATATATAGATGATGAGAAACATAGAATTAAATCTAGTATTTCCTTTCTTCTCTATATGTGGATTTTTCTATTTCGGTCGTATTTTTCGCTTTTTGCGTCGTACCCTAAAAGATGAATTAAAGGGTCTATTATAGGTTAGAAACCGTTGGAAGCAGATAAGAATAAAAAACTAACCTTTTCTGGGATTTTCAGGACGACGATCGGATCGGATTTCGGCGATCGGATGCGACGCAGTTGCAGCAATGAGACAGACAGTTTCCTGAAAAACAAGGTTCGGGATCCGGATCGAGGTGCCTGATCCGGATCGTTCATACAATTCAGCAAAAACCCATGTTCGGGATCCGGATCAGAAAGGGCTTGGATCCGGATTGAATTTGCGTATGAACTAACACCCTTCGGGATCCGGATTGGAATGTCTGATCCGGATCCTGAACAAGTCCCATGTCCAGTTTTTAATTTTTATGCAATTAAAAATTCATCCAAGTGTTTCTACACTATAAGAAGTATTCGGATCACCAAAAATAATTAGTTAAACATACGTGATCCTTTTGAATTCTTCTTCTTGAGATTGAGTACAAGATACAAACTTCTTCATCTTCAATCTTCAAGACTTAATACTTTCACGAAATGCGCCAAAACAAATTCCTTAACAATCTCCCCCTTTGGCGGTTTCGTGACAAAACACAAAATCCACTAAAGAAAATTTAAAAAGATATTTTTGTTGCTATCACCATACAACAAAAATTTACAAAGGAGATCCAAAATAAAAATACGTGAGATAAACTCCTAAAACAGACTCGAGACTTAGACATCTGTACTTTCTGCAAAAAGAAGCAATTCTTGACAAAACAAGATCGTTAGATACCTCAAGAATTTTTAGCATTCAAAACCTAACAGAGATAGAGTTATACTCACTATGACATTTTACGAATTTAGATATGTAATAGGATCAACAATAAAACATCGATATCTTCTAAGCAATAAATTCAAGATGTCATAACTTTGTTAGTAATCAAACAACTTGTTAGTATAGTACATGCCCAAATAATTAGTCAAATAGTTAGTCGGGGCAAGCATTCAAACACAATACAAAACCAGAAGTTGTGATACTTACCTTCATAGTTCAAAGTTCAGAGTTCAACATATCATTGTTCATCATTCATTGTTCGTTTCTTTCCCCCTTTTTGTCACAAAATCAAGCCAAAAATACAAAACGTAAGGAGAGTTAAAAGTTTAGATAATATGAAAACTAAAAAAAAGACTAGAAACCTGCACAGAGAAAGATAAGTTAAAAAAAAAACTATTCAGATTCTTCGGAACTAACACACCGAGTATTTGAAAGATTTTCTTTATCCTCTTGTTCATTAAGATTGTTCTTTCTTAACCTCTCTAAGATTCTCTGTCACCACAACGAACTTGTTAGATATGCGTTCTTGCTCGTCGAGAGAGAGACGCTTTTGTTCTTTATAGATTGAGGGGTAACCGCTGCATCATCGGAAGTTGATGGAGGTGCTTGTTGTGCTGCATGTACTGGTGGGACTGGAGGTGTTGCTTGTGTGCAGAAGTTGCCGCTGGTGGTTGTGCTCTTTGTCGGCGAGGAGGTGATGAGGTTTCATCTTGTTTAGTGGAGAGAGACTTCACTATTGTCGAGTCGTTGATTGTTCCTAGACTGTACATGTAGGAGCTCGCACGTGTGTCGACTTTAAATTTCCGAAAGATGCGCATAATTATCATTGGGTAGGGGAGTCTCTCTGTAGGGTGAGCATGTTCACATAGCGTGCCATCCTTGACCAGATGAGGTAAGGAATGTTTAAGTTTGCTCCCATTGCCGCTGTGGGATTTCCAAGAAGATAAAGAAATAACATTCTGTCCCATCAAAGAACCTTTGTATTCATGTTAGGAAGAATGTTATAGCAAACAATGAAGTTCACATAGCGATACTCTGGTTCGAAGCTCTTTTGAAAAAGACGGAAT
>JAQNDB010003889.1:0-26793 GCA_029204045.2 Tillandsia leiboldiana
ACCTGCGCGGACCCGCAACCGCGCGGCGGCACCGCCGCGGCGGCCACCGCGCGGACCCGCAACATTGCGGAGCCACCGCGCGGGCGCCCGCGCGGCATGGCCGCTGCGGGCGGCTACCCGCGCGGACCCGCAACCGCGCGTGCACCGCGCGGGCGCGCCCGGCTGCGCGCGGGCGGGCACCCGTGCGGACACGAAACCGCGCGGGGCGGCGGGGCCCGCACCGCGCGCTGGCCACCGCGCGGCCGCCGCAAGGGCAACACCCGCGACGGCACCGCGCCGCGTGGCGTCTCGCGGAGGCACGCCCGCGCGGTTTCCGAACCGCGCGGAGCTACCGGCGGACGACGACGGGCGGCGCGGGATTCCGTTTTCGTCACCCGGACGGGTGCTGGACTTTTCCGTCGAAACGAGTAAATTGGTATTTGTTTTTCGGATGTTAGTACACATTTTGACTATAGTTATCCTTGCGGAACTGTCTTTAGGTCCAAGTGCGCAGCGGGGGGCGGCGAGGATTCAGGTGTCTGATTTCTCTTCAAATAGGTGGGTACGGTTGCGATAAGGACAACAGTGCAGTAGTAAGTGCATCTATCGTCATTAAAAGTGCTCTATAATTTATCTAACAAACAAGTAGATGGACAGTTTAACCTTTCGCATAAGTGGATTCATCTAACAATTGATTGAAGCGGCTCGGTCGCGCGGTGCTCACTACACGCCGATCTCGGCAAATTCGTTTCGGATGCTGCGGTACACAGGCGGATTGGCCTCGCAGGGGTGTTACTTTTCGGGAGAAGTGGTCTCTTTTGACCCGTGTACCTCACAAAGGTGTGGGTGCCGTGAGGACCTCTTCGCACCCGCTGAAAATAGCACACCAGCACCGCGAAGAGGTTAAAAGCATCAAAGAGGTGTTTGCGCACGAGGGGAGACTTTAGTCTCCCCGAACAGGTACTCTGGGGTGGTGCCCAACTTAATTGATAAATCTGGGGTTGGGGCAGCTTAATTGTGTGCAGGGTTTTAGCGAAAGGTTCCGGTGTTTTCGGTTTGCTCCTTATTCCTTATTGTTATTAGACATCTACTTTGTTTGTCACTGACATTACCCACTCCGTGACAGGTGTTGCGAGGTGCGTTAGCCGGGAGGGCGGTTGAGACTGCGTCGCGAGGACCGTAGTCAGATACTTGGGTTTATATCTCATTTCCCTTATGCCTTTTTAGGTTAATTTGCTTGTGGATCGTATGTAGCCGTGGACATGTATTACTTAGCGCTGTGGAAGAGGTGTACTTTTATGCTTTGATGCTTTAGTGATGTTTCATATGCGGGCACGTTTTCATGACGAACCAAATGATTTCGAAAACGTTTTCTCAAAACGAAGTGCCGTGTGGGCACGGGACTTGCAACTGTTGGTTTTATCCTTTCTAAACAATGATGCCGCTTTAATATTCCGCTTGAAAATAAAACAACAAGGTGTCGAGTGGACACCAGTCTTTTTAAACATTAGTTAAACTACTGTACTCTGTTTGACGATGTATGTCTATTGTATGGTTGATGGTTGAGGTATGTTGTTGTAAATGAGACGCCGTGCATATACAAAGGAGACTCTGTCCGTGGGGTAGAGAGAATTTGTGTATGTGCGGTCTGACACGCACCGGGGATAGGTTTAAGTTACCTTGCTAAGAAGAAAAAAAAAATAATACACGCAATTTTCTGCTTTGATAGACTCAAAAATCCCCGGGGGCGTGACAGATTAAATGGTATCAGCAGCAAACAACCATAACCATAGTAGACGTGATCCACCTCCACAGTGTAGGGTGCCACAAGCAAATTAGACATGAGATAACCAAGGTATAGGTGCGTAGTACGTGAGAGTACGGGGAAAAAGGGGACGCAATGTAGGTGTAATCGTAAGACAGGGTGTTAGGGTTATAACCTTAGGGTTAACATGGTTTCTTTGTCTATAGCGGACGATGGCCCGGACCAGATCGTCCACCGAGAATGCGGACGCGGACAGAGTGACCCCGGCCACCGCAGAGAACCAGCTCCTCCAACGACAACTGCGGGAAATGGCCGGGCAATTAGCGACGCTGACGGAGCAGGTTCGTCACCTGACGCAGCGACAGGCAACCGCGCCAGCCGAGCGCGATCCGACCCCTCCGCCCGAAGCCACCGCACCCACTGCGGGACCACAAGGGACGGGTGGTACGACGACGGAACAGCCCCCATCCCCAAGGGATGTACCTACTCCGACGACCACGGGCCCGTGATGGGAGCGACAGCAGGGGAGGCAGGAACGACCCCTACTCTCGGGGGGTCCGCCGCTGTAGGAGGGATCACGGAGCAACGGACGACGCGAGAAAGGGTCAGGACGAACTTGACTAGGTTCAAGAAGCATGACCCTCCCACTTTTGAGGGAGAGACGACCGATCCATGGGTCGTCGATAAATGGGTGGATACCATGGAAAAACTCTTCGAGGACCTACTGATGGAGGAACACGAGCGGGTTCCACTAGCCGTCCACTTCCTCGAAGGGAATGCACGCATCTGGTGGAAGACGGTACGCCCGGATCCGTCTACAAACGACCCGCTACCGACATGGACGGCCTTTAGAGAGGGACTTTTTGACGCTTTCTTCTCCGATAGCGTCAAGCGGCAATTGGAAGACGACCTGAAGAACATTAGACAAGGGAACCGCTCGGTTATGGAATATCAAAGGGAGTTCGTAAGATTGGTTAACTGCGTCCCGTTTGTTATACGAGATGAACCCCACAAGGCCCGTCTTTTTGTGGACGGGTTACGGAGCGACATCTTCGAGATGGTTCAGGCAGCGGACCTGCGCACGTTCAGGGAAGTGGTGGACAGGGCCACCATAGTGGAGCGGGGGTTCGCTATCACCCGAGCTCGACATGAGGGATCAGAAAATAACCGGGAGAGGAAGCGGACACAGACTTACCCGGGAGGGGGTCCGTCTGGTGGAAGCCGACCCCCAAAGTACCCCAAGACGCAACAAGGAAGCAAGAGTGCGCCTATCGGAAAGCCGCGACCAGCGAACAAGCCATGTGTTATTTGCGGAGCATCGCATCCGGTGACGGAATGCCCTAAGAGACAGGATCACTGTTACCGCTGCGGCAAACCAGGGCATTTCCGATTCAACTGTCCTCTGAACACTGGAGCGGCATCATCCGCAGCTTCCACCCCAACGGCGCAGCCACCAGGACGGGGTAGAGCATCAACGGGAATGCCCCCACACCCTCCGGCGCCAAGAGTAGAAGGAGAATCGAGACCACAATCAGGAGGGAGGCTCTACTCCATGGGCCAGCATGGAGCGACACTGCAAGAGGAGGTGGTCGCAGGTATTACCTCCGTTTCTAATTTTCGAGCTCGAACCCTGTTTGACACCGGGGCGACTCGCTCCTTTATTTCCAGCACTTTTGCACAAACACATCTGCTAGAAAGTAGTCCCCTTGATGTCTTACTGACCGTCCAGACCCCTGGGGGGGCCAATCGCGGCGACTGGCCTAGTACACTCGTGTTCAATAAGACTGGGAAGGTTGTTGTGCCCCTGGGAACTGGTGGTCATACCGCTAAAAGAATACGACGTGGTTTTGGGCATGGACTGGCTTACCGAGTATCAGGCGGTCATCGATTGCGAGAAGCGCCAGGTGCAACTACGGAAGCCGGGATTCCCAGAAAACGTGTACTTGGCATGTAAAAGCACTTCCTTCTTCGCTATCATCTCCGCGTCGCGAGCTAGGAAGTTGATGGAGGGCGGGTGCGTGGCCTATCTAGCCTCGGTAGATTTAGCCACCCGACCCGTTCCCTCGCCTTCCGAAATTCCCGTGGTAAGGGAATTTCCGGACGTGTTTCCGGCAGAGCTCCCCGGAGCGCCGCCGGAACGAGAAGTCGACTTCCCTATTGAACTACTCCCCGGCACCAAACCCATCACCAAGGCACCGTACAGGATGGCCTTCGCGGAGTTGAAGGAACTCAAGGCACAGTTGGAGGACCTTTTGGATAAGGGCTTCATCAGACCTAGCGCGTCACCCTGAGGCGCGCCCGTCCTGTTTGTGAGGAAGAAGGACGGAAGTCTCCGGTTGTGCATCGACTACCGGGAGCTAAATAAGGTCACCGTTAAGAACAAGTACCCCCTGCCAAGGATCGACGACCTCTTCAACCAACTACAGGGGGCGACGGTGTTTTCAAAGATTGACCGGTAGTTGGGCTATCATCAGGTCCAGGTCAAGGGGGAGGACATCCCCAAAACGGCTTTTCGGACTCGCTACGGCCATTACGAATTTACAGTAATGCCGTTCGGGCTCACAAATGCCCCGGCGGTGTTCATGGACATGATGAACAGGGTATTCAAACCCTTCCTGGACTTATTCGTGGTGGTCTTCATCGATGATATCCTCATCTACTCCCGTACAGACGAGGAACATGAAGAACATCTGCGCACAGTCCTCCAGACCCTACGGGAACAGAAACTCTACGCCAAACTCAAAAAGTGTGAGTTTTGGCTCCGTGAGGTCGGCTTCTTGGGGCACGTAATCTCGGCGGCTGGAGTCCCAGTCGATCCGAAAAAGATAGATTCGGTGACGGACTGGCCCCAACCGACGACGGTGACGGAGATTCGAAGCTTCCTGGGATTAGCCGGGTACTACCGACGCTTCGTGGAGGGTTTCTCCAAGATAGCCACCCCCTTAAACCGTTTGACTAAAAAGGGGAAAAAGTTCATCTGGACGGACAAATGTCAGAGGAGCTTCGAGGAGCTCAAGGATAGATTGACGCGAGCCCCGATTCTCGCCCTGCCAGAACCAGGGGAGGATTATGAAGTGTATTGCGATGCGTCGCGAAACGGACTGGGTGGAGTACTCATGCAACGGGGAAAGGTTATAGCCTATGCGTCAAGGCAGCTCAAAGAATATGAGCGAAACTACCCCGTGCACGATTTGGAACTCGCAGCGGTTGTGTTCGTCCTCAAGCTTTGGAGACACTACCTGTATGGGGCACACTGCAATGTGTATTCAGATCATAAAAGTTTTAAGTACCTTTTCACCCAAAAGGAGTTAAATTTACGACAAAGACGGAGGCTCGAGCTACTGAAGGATTACGATTTAACGATCCACTACCACCCGGGAAAGGCAAACGTGGTGGCCGACGCCCTGAGCCGTAAGGGGAAGGCCGAAAAGGCAGGGGTAAGTGCCATCACCCAGCAAGATAGTCTGATTGCGGAGTTTTCACGATTAAGACTTGAAGTAGTACCGGCGGGTACAGTCGAACAACTTCTGACACTGGTGGTCAGACCTACCTTGCTTGACAGAATTCTCGAGGGGCAGTCGACTGATTACCAACTCCAGCTGGTGCGAAATAGAGTAACTGCCGACCAAGAAGGTGATTTCACAGTAAACTCCGACGGCACGATACGATTTCGGGGACGAATCTGCGTGCCGGATCTACCGGAACTCAAAGAGGAAATCCTGCGGGAGGCGCATACTGCTCCATATGCAGCGCATCCCGGGGGAACGAAGATGTACAAGGATGTCAAGCAGACCTTCTGGTGGCCCAAAATGAAGGGAGACGTGACTCGGTTTGTGGCACACTGCCTGGTGTGCCAACGAGTGAAGGCCGAGCACCAGCGTCCGGCAGGAAAATTGCAACCCTTACCGGTGCCCGAGTGGAAATGGGACATGATTACCATGGATTTTGTGACCGGGTTCCCGAGATCGTCACTGGGACACGATGTAATATGGGTAATTGTGGACCGTCTGACGAAATCGGCCCACTTTCTGCCCATACACACGACGTGGACGCGGGAACGACTGGCACAAACCTACATCAACGAGATAGTAAGGTTGCATGGGGTGCCGACATCCATCACGTCGGACAGGGACACGCGATTTGTGTCAAACTTTTGGCAGAGCCTGCAGCGAGCAATGGGAACCAAGTTGCACTTCAGTACGGCTTTTCACCCGCAGACCGACGGACAATCAGAGCGGGTGATACAAATTGTGGAGGACATGCTTCGGGCATGCGTATTAGACCTGGGCGAAGGGTGGGCGCGGTGTTTTCCCCTAGTGGAATTTGCCTACAATAACAGTTACCAGGCCAGCATCCAGATGGCACCATACGAGGCCCTGTACGGGCGCCGCTGTCGGTCTCCAATATACTGGGACGACATGGGCGAGCGTAAGTTTCTGGGCCCAGATTTGGTGGAGGAGACCGAAGCAAAGGTGCGACTGATTAGATAAAGACTACTGACCGCCCAGAGCAGACAGAAAAGCTACGCGGACAACAGACGCCGAGACTTAGAGTTCATGGTGGGTGAGCATGCGTTACTCCGAGTTTCGCCCTCCAAGGGGAACCGACGCTTCGGCATAAAGGGAAAGTTAAGCCCGAGGTACGTAGGACCGTTCGAGATCCTAGAATGCGTAGGACAGGTGGTGTACCGATTATCCCTGCCGCCGAATCTCGAACGACTCCATAACGTGTTCCATGTCGCCATGCTAGGGCTAATCGGTATCCGTCGCCGTCACCGTCATCGTCGCCATGCTAGGGCACGGAACGGACGGCGGAGGCGCGCGGTGTCGCTAGGGCATCGCGCGGAGGAGAGTCACGGACGGCACCCATGCGGACTCGCAACCGCGCGGGCACCGCATGGGCGCCGCGCGGCTACCGCATGGACGGCACCCATGCGGACCCGCAACCGCGCGGGCACCGCATGGGCGCCGCGCGGACCCGCAACCGCGCGGGCGGCACCCGCGCGGACCCGCAACCGTACGGGCACCGCGCGGGCGCGGCGCGGCTGCCGCGCGGGCGGCACCCGCGCGGACCCGTAACCGCGCGGGCACCGCGCGGGCACCGCGTGTAGGTTTTTAAGGATCCACAAGGATCTAAATAGGTACTACCAAACAACTAGAGGGGGGGGGTGAATAGGTGTAATACTTATAAAACCAAATCTCAGTGCAAAATAAAAACCAATGCGGAAAATAAAAATAGCACACCGAGATATACGTGGAAACTCCAATCCAGGAGAAAAACCACGGGACCAACACGCAATAACAATCCACTAAGAATAGAAGAATAACAAGGTGATTACCGACTCCACGGACTCAAACCCCTCCTTCAGCTTCTTCGGACCTTGCGCTCACCGATTGGATGTCCACGCAATAACAATCCACTAAGAAAAGAAGAATAACAAGGTGATTACCGTCTCCACGGATTTAACCCCTCCTTCAACTTCTTCGGACCTTGCGCTCCAACGATTGCACGTCCACTGCACACGTTCGAATCCACGAACGCCACTCGAATCCACGAGCACACGTTTCGAATCCACGAAACGCCTTTAGCACACCGAATCCACGATGCCACGTCGAATCCACGACGCAAACTCAGCCGGAAAGAATATTGGCTTCGATGGTGATCCTTTGCTTAGATTATCAATGAAGATCCACGGAAAAAATCTCTAAGCAAAGATTAGATCAATTCGACAAAAGATATGTTCTTGAAAGAACCGTCGAATTGACCTAAAAGAGGCTATAAAGAAGAACGATAAAAACCTAGCCTCTAGGGTTGCTCTCAAGTGTTTTATCAATTGATCGGCCGTGCTCCCCACGTTTTTGAGAAACCCTAAATGTCTATTTATAGTTTAGAAACCTTTGGAAAGAGATAAGAATCAAAAACTTACCTTATCTAGAAATTTTCAGGACGGCGATCCGGATCGGATTTACTGTGATCCGGATCGTCGTAACGAGTCAGGCTATTCCAGAAAAATAGGGTTCGGGATCCGGATTGAAATGCCCGATCCGGATCGTTCATATATTCCAGCAAAAACCCATGTTCGGGATCCGGATCGAAATGACCTTTGATCCGGATCGGATTTGCCAATGAACAAGCACCCTTCGGGATCCGGATTGGACTGTCTGATTCGGAGCCTGAACATGTCCCATGTCCAGTTTTTGATTTTTATGCAATTAAAAATTCATCCAAGTGTTTCTACACTATAAGGAAGTATTCGGATCACCAAAATTATTTAGTTAACCATACCTGATCCTTTTGAATACTTTCTTCTTGAGATTGATGTAACTGATCCACAATTCTTCAACTTCAATCTTCAAGACTCAAGACACTGAGTGTCAACTTGAGCTCTTGTTGAATCTTCTCTAAGTCTTTGATTGCTGATTGACAATTTGATCCCTTTAAGACTCCGACTCAACTCACTAACTTGACTCACGAAATATGCCAACACCAAAATGCCGTAACAAACTCCCCCTTTGGCAATTTCGTGACAAAACCCAAAAATACATAAAAGCGCTCAAGTCACTCATCTTAAACCAAAAAATCGAAACTCAATGTCATCACCGAAACATTGACTTTCTTTGCCTGAAAGATCCAATAAACAAAAATACATTAGAACCAGTCTTAGAACAAACTCCAAACAAATCAAAAGTCAAATAATTTCTTAAAGTGATGTAGATCCTGCAAAAACAAAACTCCAAACAAATCAAAAGTCAGTCGTTAGAAATTAAATGTAAATCCTACATTTGATTCGTCCTTTTGGTTCTTTTGTTTTTTGGCTTCTTTTTCTCATCTCCTTTCTTCTTCTCGATGATCTCATCTCCGTCTCCCCCTATCTCGATGATCTCATCTCTGTCTCCCCCTATCTCGATGATCTCTTCTCCCCTATTTCTCTCTTCTCCCCTATTTCTCTTCTCCCCCTTTTTGTCACAAATTGTCAAACAGTGAACATACCAGACAAAAGGAAATCACTAACAGCATTAGTCCATAGTGAAAGAGAGATAAAAGCTCAGTTCCGGTATATAACAAAAACATAGATTGCGTACCGGTACTCGAACGCAAAAATCAAATAATTTCTTGAAACAAATCCAGATTTTGAAATATTTGAATTACCGATTTGTATTCCATCAAGAAAACAATTTAAGTGCTTGAGAATAATATGAGATCACATAGATGTCATTCAATCCAATTAATTTCACAAAAATTAAAAAGATTTACTCCGAAATCATGAAAAACAAAGATAAAACATTATAAACCGTTTTTCACATTATATACGTCAAACACAAGTCATCAAAAATAATCTTGAGATCCAAAGTCTATCAAGATGTAACGGATGTACAAAGATGACTTACAGAGATTTCCAAATGACATCAATTTGATTTCTTACCCTTTCAAATTTGAGATAAGCACTAAAATACCTAAGGGTGGCTCTTTGAGCATCTTTCAACTATCCCACCTTATACCAACCAGGAGATTGTTCAGAATATAAGAACTTTGAATATGAATCTCCGAATGCTTCAACTAAACAAAATTTCATAAAATATTTTTCAAGCATCCAAAACATGTGGCAACTTTTTCCAACATGTGGTGGTAGTTTTCACACTCCTTTCGGATGTAACTCTTTCCACATCTTTTACAATTCATTTATTTACCCTTGTAAGAATGCAATCTCTTACGTGAAAGAATTAAATCCCAAATTTTAGTCTATCGGTTGTCTCACGTTTATCACAATGAATTCACACAACCGAGATAGAATAATCATCTAAAGATCACACATGATTTCTAAAATTTGATGAATATAATTATCAAAAACTCCTATAATGAAATATCTTCAAGAATTATGATTATGGAGTAAAGTTGATCATTCAAATAAAATTAAATTGGAGTGATTGAAAGTGAAAACCCTTTTTATTCAATGCACTTGTTCGTTAAAATCCTTTTGTTTAAAAAAAAATAAAACATAAAAACGAAGAGCATTGAAAACATGTAATGCAGAGATTCAGAAAAATATGAAAGGAAAACCAATCAAAGCATTACATACAGTCATAAGCTATTTAGAACTTAAGACAAGGAAAGATATCACCTTTCCGAATCCAAAATTGTTGAATTTTGGGTTGTCTTGATTCATTGTGGTTGGGAGATGATAGCTTTGACTGTTGATCCACCTTAGGTCTTTGCCTCGCAGTGATCCACTTGTATGATTGATGTTGTGGCTCGGACCTTTGGTGGTATGAGTGAACTCCATTGACTTGATGTGTCTTTTGATTCCGTTGAGTTCGCTCCGTAGATGAAGTTGCCGAAGGACTCTTCTTTCTCTTTTTCGGGCAATTCTTCACCAAATGTCCTTCAAGTCCACATAAGTGACAAGTTCTTCCTTTCAATTTCATTGTGGAACTTGAAGCATGCACAGTTTGGTCCTTTTTGAATCCCAAACCAACCTTGCTTGTTTGACCTAATCCGGACATATAATCTAGTTTCTTGGAACCGGTTGAAAGCCTTTGTATGTCGAATTTGAGTTCATGAACTTGCTTGGTCAAAACTTGGTTGGTGACATGAATCTCCTCAAACTGTTTTTCAAGAAAATCAATCTTGTTAATATGGGAATTAACGATCGTTTCCGATTGATTTATCTTTTCCTGGAGGATTTTATTATTATCCAATAAAAGCTCTCGTTCCTCCTCGAGATCATGAAGTTTGATCTTTAAAGCATGATTCTCGTCTTGATTCTCAAGTCGTTGCTTCCTCAACTTCTTGATATGCTTGGCCATCTTCTTAGATTCCGCAAGAAGTTGTTGATATGCCTCAACGAGTTCTTCTTCGTCCGACTCCCCCTCACTTGATGACTCTCCGTTGGATGTTGATGTTTCATGCAAAATCAAAGGAATAGAGTCAGTGATTAAAGATGATAAACAAACATTAGAAGAGGGAATTTGAGAAGCATGTATGGCAACGACTTTTTCCTCTTTACTTGAGGTCGATTCATTAGAAGTAGAATCGTTCCAAGTTTTCGCTTGCAAAGCCTTCTTTTTATATGATTTCGGAGAAGGACATTCCGTTGAAAAATGGCCGTAGCCTTTGCATCTATAGCATTGAATTTCCCCTTCGAAATCATCTTTTTCTTTTTCTTTAGAAGGTTTTGCAAAGCTTTTGAGGTTAGAGGATTTAGAACCCGATGATCCTTTAGAAGGTTTCGTGGATGAAGATCCATCGGTTCGATTCTTCCAAAACTTCCGACGAAATTTCTTTACGATCCGCGCCAATTGTTCTTCAAAATCGGCAAAAGAGATTTCATCGTCGGAACTTGATTCGCTATCTTCTTCCTTTGTTGATTTGAATGCAATACCTGTAAGCTTAGAAGAAGACTTGGAAGAAACTTGATTAGTAGGAAAAGTCATCTCATAAGTTTGCAAAGCACCTACTAATTCCTCTACACTCATCTCATCCGGATGACTAACGGTTTTAATGGCGGTAACCTTTGCCCTAAACCGTTCCGGAAGAGTCCGAAGTATCTTTCTTACAATTTTTGACTCCGGGATCTTTTCTCCTAAATTAGCACATGTATTAATTACATCTTGAAGTCTAGTGTAATAATCTGTAAACAATTCATGCTCTTCCATATGAATAGAGTCAAATTGACTTGTAAGCATCTGGAGCTTTTGAATTTTTACAAGATTAGTACCCTCATGTGTAATTTTGAGAATATCCCAAATTTCCTTCGCGGTTTCACACGCGGAAATTCGTGTGAACTCAGTCGAGGAAAGGGAATTAAATAAAGCATTCATACCTTTCCCATTGTAAGAAGATCTTTCAAATTCCTCTTTGGACCATCTAGAGCGAGGTTTTGGGGTAGTAGAATTTCCTACTTCCTCAACAGGATGCACCCAACCGTATTCCACGGATTGCCATACCCGCTCATCAATTGCGATGAGAAAAGCTCTCATCCGCACTTTCCAATAAGCATAATTAGTCCCATCAAAAAGAGGAGGTCTATAAATATTACCACTTTCACCCAACATGATAGATAAACCTAAAACCCGCTCCGATACCAATTGTTGGTTTTTATATATCCCGAAGGATCCAAATAGGTACTATCAAACAACTAGAGGGGGGGGGTGAATAGGTGTAATACTTATAAAACCAAATCTCAGTGCAAAATAAAAACCAATGCGGAAAATAAAAACAGCACACCGAGATATACGTGGAAACTCCAATCCAGGAGAAAAACCACGGGACCAACACGCAATAACAATCCACTAAGAATAGAAGAATAACAAGGTGATTACCGACTCCACGGACTCAAACCCCTCCTTCAGCTTCTTCGGACCTTGCGCTCACCGATTGGATGTCCACGCAATAACAATCCACTAAGAAAAGAAGAATAACAAGGTGATTACCGTCTCCACGGATTTAACCCCTCCTTCAACTTCTTCGGACCTTGCGCTCCAACGATTGCACGTCCACTGCACACGTTCGAATCCACGAACGCCACTCGAATCCACGAGCACACATTTCGAATCCACGAAACGCCTTTAGCACACCGAATCCACGATGCCACGTCGAATCCACGACGCAAACTCAGCCGGTAAGAATATTGGCTTCGATGGTGATCCTTTGCTTAGATTGTCAATGAAGATCCATGGGAAAAATCTCTAAGCAAAGATTAGATCAATTCAACAAAAGATATGTTCTTGAAAGAACCGTTGAATTGACCTAAAAGAGGCTATAAAGAAAAACGATAAAAACCTAGCCTCTAGGGTTGCTCTCAAGTGTTTTATCAATTGATCGGCCGTGCTCCCCACGTTTTTGAGAAACCCTAAATGTCTATTTATAGTTTAGAAACCTTTGGAAAGAGATAAGAATCAAAAACTTACCTTATCTGGAAATTTTCAGGACGGCGATCCGGATCGGATTTACTGTGATCCGGATCGTCGTAACGAGTCAGGCTATTCCAGAAAAACAGGGTTCGGGATCCGGATTGAAATGCCCGATCCGGATCGTTCATATATTCCAGCAGAAACCCATGTTCGGGATCCGGATCGAAATGACCTTTGATCCGGATCGGATTTGCCAATGAACAAGCACCCTTCGGGATCCGGATCCTGAACATGTCCCATGCCCAGTTTTTGATTTTTATGCAATTAAAAATTCGTCCAAGTGTTTCTACACTATAAGAAAGTATTCGGATCACCAAAATTATTTAGTTAACCATACCTGATCCTTTTGAATACTTTCTTCTTGAGATTGATGTAACTGATCCACAATTCTTCAACTTCAATCTTCAAGACTCAAGACACTGAGTGTCAACTTGAGCTCTTGTTGAATCTTCTCTAAGTCTTTGATTGCTGATTGACAATTTGATCCCTTTAAGACTTCGACTCAACTCACTGACTTGACTCACGAAATATGCCAACACCAAAATGCCGTAACACCGCGCGGCTGCCGCATGGGCGGCACCCGCGCCGACCCGCAACCGCGCGGGCACCGCGCGGGCGCCGCGCGGCTGCCGCGCGGGCGGCACCCGCGCAGACCCGCAACCGCGCGGGCGCCGTGCGGGGCCGCACCCGAGCGGGCACCGCGCGGCCGTCGCACGGGCAACACCCGCGCGAGGCACCGCGCCGCGTGGGCGTCGCCGCGGAGGCATGCCGCGCGGTTCCGAACCGCGCGGGGCTCCGGCGGACGACGACGGCGGCGCGGGATTTTTTGTTTTCGTCAACCCGGATGGTGTTGGACTTTTCCGTCGAAAAGAGTAAATTGGATATTTTGTTTTCTGATGTTAGTACACGTTTTTGACTATAGTTATCCTTGCGGACTTTCTTTAGGTCCAAGTGCGCAGCGGGGGTGCGCGAAGGATTCAGGTGTTCCGATTTCTCTTCAAAGAGGTGGGTACGGTTGCGATAAGTGCAACAAGTGCAGTAAGTGCATCTATCGTCATTAAAGTGCTCATAATTTATCTAACAAAGTAGATGGACAGTTTAACCTTTCGCATAATTGTATTTCATCTGACAATTGAAGCGGCTACTGTCGCGGTGCTCACTACACGCCGATCTCGGCAAATCCGTTTCGGATGCTGCACGTACACAGGCGGATTGGCCTCCGCATGGGTGTACTTTTCCGGAGAAGTGGTCTCTTTTTAATCCGTGTACCTCACAAAGGTGTGGGTGCCGTGAGGACCTCTTCGCGCCCTCTGAAAATAGCACACCAGCACCGCGAAGAGGTTAAAAGCATCAAAGAGGTGTTTGCGCACGAGGGGAGACTTTAGTCTCCCCGACAGGTACTCTGGGGTTGGTGCCCAACTTAATTGATAAATCTGGGGTTGGGGCCCAGCTTAATTGTGTGCAGGGTTTTAGCGAAAGGTTCCGGTGTTTTCGGTTTGCTCCTTATTCCTTATTGTTATTAGACATCTACTTTGTTTGTCACTGACATTACCCACTCCGTGACAGGTGTTGCGAGGTGCGTTAGCCGGGAGGGCGGAGAGACTGCGTCGCGAGGACCGTAGTCAGATACTTGGGTTTATTATCTCATTTCCCTTATGCCTTTTTAGTTAATTTGCTTGTCGATCGTATTAGCCGTGGACATGTATTACTTAGCGCTGTGGATGAGGTGTACTTTTATGCTTTGATGCTTTTAGTGATGTTTTCGTATGCGGCACGTTTTCATGACGAACCAAATGATTTCGAAAACGTTTTCTCAAAATGAAGTGCCGTGTGGGCACGGGACTTACAACCGTTGGTTTTATCCTTTCTAAACACTGATGCCGCTTTAATATTCCGCTTGAAAATAAAACAACAAGGTGTCGAGTGGACACCAGTCTTTTTAAACATTAGCTAAACTACTGTACTCTGTTTGACGATGTATGTCTATTGTATGGTTGATGGTTGAGGTATGTTGTTGTAAATGAGACGCCGTGCATATACAAAGGAGACTCTGTCCGTGGGCAGAGAGAATTTGTGTATGTGGCGGTCTGGCACGCACTGGGGATGAGGTTTAAGTTACCTTGCTAAGAAGAAAAAAAAATAATACACGCAATTTTCTGCTTTGATAGACTCAAAAACCCCCGGGGGCATGACAGGAGGACTTTGAGAAGCAGCTCGCTCTCTTGACAAGGAAGTTTCGCCGCAACTTTCGAAGTGGTAATTCAAGCAAAACTCCATCCTTCGTAAAGTCGAAGAAAGGCAAAGGGTTTTCAAACTACAAGCCAAGAAAGCAAGAGAACTTCTCAAAGGATAAGAAAAGTTCAGAGGGACAAGTACAATGCTTCAAATGTCGAGGCTACGGCCACATTGCAACGGAGTGTCCCAACAAGAATCCGGCAAAGAAGAAAGCGATGCAAGTCGTCACCTGGGATGACAACTCAACGTCAAATGAGTCATCCTCAAGTGATGATGAAGAGAGCGCAACGGCATTCCACGCGTCCACATCTTCACCCTTCATGTGCTTAATGGCAAGTACTTCAGATTCATTGTCCAACTCCTCCCGAGTTGAAAAAACTGCAACCGATGATGAATCGAGTAACTCTGAAGGTGAAGATTTTGTTTTAGCCTACCACAATCTTTTGAGGGATTCAAAGAAATTGGCTAAGCAAAACAAGGGGTTGAGAGGGAGATTGCAGGATCTCGAAGAAGAAGTAAAAAGGGCAACTTCTCTCTCGACCGGTCTTGAAGTGGAAAGGGATAACCAGATAAAAGCAAATGTTTCCCTTCAAGAGAAAAATGAGCTTCTCGAGAAAGAACATATACAAATGGTGGATAAAGCGAATTATTTCTCGAAGCTCTTCAACGAGGCTCGACATGACAACCTGGAAATGACAAAGACCATTTTCCAACTCAAGGATGACTTGCAGCGATTTTCATCTGGAAGGAGTAAGTTGGATAAACTTCTTGGTCTTGGTCAAACAAACCGTTTCGGCCTCGGGTACACTCAAACTGGAAACAGTCCAAGTTCGAGTGGGACAGTTTTTGTGCCTCAGTCGGTATCTCCTCCTCTGACACCAGAATTCACGACAAACAACGACAACAAGCCTACTTCATCCTCCTCGGGATCGTCAAGCACTAAGGTATGTTTTCGTTGTGGTATTTCAGGGCACATAAGGAGATATTGCAAGACAGGAGCCAAACGCTCAACTCAGACATTTCTTGCAACGACTACCAAAAAGGTGATTCCTCAGAAATCAAATGCAAATCATTCAAAGGAAAAGAGCCTTGGTAGTTCACCGCGCAAGACGACATCATCAAGGAGCAGCAATCGATCTAACAAGACGCTTTCACCTAGGAGAATAACCTCACGACCATTACCGACGCATTCCAAAAAGGTTTGGGTGCGCAAAGGTGAAATTTTCCCTTCTCTTGTTACTAATATTTCCTTACATGCATATGATAATTCGTCTTGGTATCTAGATAGCGGATGTTCCCGTCACATGACCGGTGACAAAAACTGCTTTCAAAATTTTGAGAAAATCTCCGGAGGACTTGTAGTTTTCGGAGACGGTCGGTCTTCCAAAATTGTTGGAAAAGGAACAGTAGCTATTCCAGATGGCCCGGTACTGAATAATGTGTTATTTGTTGAAGGCCTTAAGACTAACCTCATAAGTATTAGTCAACTTTGCGACAATGGTTTTTCAGTTAATTTTTCATCTGTTGAATGTGTTGTAACTGATAAGGACCATGTCTTCTTTTTAAAGGGGGATAGATCTGAAAACAATTGTTATGTTGGTCCAAATAAAATTTCTAAAAATTGTAACCTAGCTTCTTTGAATAATGAAACACTTTGGCATGAAATGCTAGGTCACATAAATTTTAAGGAACTTGCTAGAATTTCAAACAAGGACGTGGTCAAGGGGGTTCCAAAACTTTTACTTAAACAAAACATTGTGTGTGGTGGTTGCCAAAAGGGTAAACAATCCAGGACTGCACACAAGAACTTGAACCACGTTGGTACGAAACGGCCTTTGGAACTTTTGCACATGGATTTAATGGGGCCAACTCGTCAACCATCTTTGGGAGGTAAATGGTACATTTTTTTATTGGTTGATAATTTCTCTAGATATTCTTGGGTAGCATTTTTAAAAGAAAAAGCTGATACTTTTGATTCTTTTCACGAGGTTTGCCATCGTATTATGATTGAAAAGAATGAATAGATCATTCGTGTTAGAAGTGATAGAGGTGGAGAATTCATAAATTCTAAATTCATTGACTTTTGCACTTCCAACGGCATTAAGCATGAATTCTCAGCACCCTATACACCTCAACAGAATGGTGTAGTCGAGCGCAAAAACAGGGTTGTTCAAGAGATGGCGCATGTGATGCTTCATAGCCGGAATTTACCGTTATATTTTTGGGCTGAAGCTGTGAACACCGCTGTCTATGTAATTAATCGAGTGTATTTGCGCCCGGGAACTTTAAATACACCATATGAACTATGGTTTTGTAGAAAACCGAATATCAAATATTTTCGTATCTTTGGGAGTCGTTGTTACATTTTACGTGACCGCGAAAATCTTGGAAAATTTAACTCTCGAAGTAACGAAGGGATTTTTCTAGGTTATTCTACAAACAGTAGAGCATATCGAGTTTTTAACTTGGAATCTAAGACGATTGTAGAATCTATAAATGTTAAAGTAGATGAAGCTTTTCACTTTGTATCTGAAAAATCTACCCTCGATATCTCTCTTGATGATGATACACCTGCCAATGCATCTTCTAATAACAATTCTTCCGATAATAATGATGCATCTAATGGCTCTTCAAGTTTATCTGATGTGCAGGAATCATCTCATGTACCTCCGAGTACTCTGTTACCTCAAACGTTACGCATCTCCAAGGATCATCCGGAATCAAACATTATTAGAGACCCACAAGAAGGAGTCAGAACTCGGAGGCAGTTGGTTTGCGGATTCGCCTGCTACGTATCTTTAATCGAACCAAAGAACATAGATGAAGCTCTTCGGGATGACTACTGGATTGAAGCAATGCAGGAAGAGCTCCATCAGTTTGAACGGAACAAAGTCTGGGAATTAACGAAGCCTCCGAAGCAACATAATGTGATCGGTACCAAATGGATTTTCAAGAATAAGAAGAATGAGGATGGTACGATCATCAGGAACAAAGCACGTCTAGTTGCTCAAGGCTACTCTCAAATAGAAGGTATAGACTTTGATGAAACTTTCGCCCCTATAGCTAGACTGTCACGCCCCCGGGGGTTTTTGAGTCTATCAAAGCGAAAAATTGCGTGTATTATTTTTTTCTTCTTAACAAGGTAACTTAAACCTCATCCCCGGTGCGTGCCAGACCGCCACATACACAAATTCTCTCTACCCACGGACAGAGTCTCCTTTGTATATGCACGGCGTCTCATTTACAACAACATACCTCAACCATCAACCATACAATAGACATACATCGTCAAACAGAGTACAGTAGTTTAACTAATGTTTAAAAAGACTGGTGTCCACTCGACACCTTGTTGTTTTATTTTCAAGCGGAATACTAAAGCGGCATCAGTGTTTAGAAAGGATAAAACCAACGGTTGCAAGACCCGTGCCCACGCGGCACTTCGTTTTGAGAAAACATTTCCGAAATCATTTGGTTCGTCATGAAAACGTGCCGCATACGAAAACATCACTAAAAGCATCAAAGCATAAATGTACACCTCATCCACAGCGCTAAGTAATACATGTCCACGGCTAATACGATCCACAAGCAAATTAACTAAAAGAAGCATAAGGGAAATGAGATAATAAACCCAAGTGTCTGACTACGGTCCTCGCGACGCAGTCTCACCGCCCTCCCGGCTAACGCACCTCGTAACACCTGTCACGGAGTGGGTAATGTCAGTGACAAACAAAGTAGATGTCTAATAACAATAAGGAATAAGGAGCAAACCGAAAACACCGGAACCTTTCGCTAAAACCCTGCACATATTAAGCTGGGCCCCAACCCCAGATTTATCAATTAAGTTGGGCACCAACCCCAGAGTACCTGTCGGGGAGACTAAAGTCTCCCCTCGTGCGCAAACACCTCTTTGATGCATTTAACCTCTTCACGGTGCTGGTGTGCTATCTTCAGCGGGCGTGAAGAGGTCCTCACGGCTCCCACCCCTTTGTGAGGTACACGGGTCAAAAGAGACCACTTCTTCGGAAAAGTACACCCATGCGGAGGCCAATCCGCCTGTGTACGTGCAGCATCCGAAACGGATTTGCCGAGATCGGCGTGTAGTGAGCACCGCGACCGTAGCCGCTTCAATTGTTAGATGAAACACAATTATGCGAAAGGTTAAACTGTCCATCTACTTTGTTAGATAAATTAAGAGCACTTTAATGACGATAGATGCACTTACTGCACTTGTTGCACTTATCGCAACCGTACCCACCTATTTGAAGAGAAATTGGAACACCTGAATCCTTCGCGCACCCCCGTTGCGCACTTGGACCTAAAGAAAGTCCGCTAGGATAACTATAGTCAAAAACGTGTACTAACATCCGAAAACAAAAGACCCAATTTACTCTTTTCGACGGAAAAGTCCAACACCCTCCGGGTTGACAAAAACGGAAATCCCGCGCCGTCGTCGTCCGCCGGAGCCCCGCGCGGTTCGGAACCGCGCGGCGTGTCTCCGCGGCGACGCCCACGCGGCGCGGTGCCTCGCGCGGATGTTGCCCGTGCGGTGGCCACGCGGTGCCCGCGCGGGTGCGGCCCCGCACGGCGCCCGCGCGGTTGCGGGTCCGCGCGGGGTGCCGCCCGCGCGGCAGCCCGCAGCGGCGCCCGTGCGGTGCCAGCGCGGTTGCGGGTCCGCTCAGGGGTGCCGCCCGCGCGGCAGCCCCGCGCGACAGCCGCGTGGCGGCCCGCGCGGTGCCGCACGGTTGCGGGTCCGCGCGGGTGCCGCCCGCGCGGGTTTGCGGGTCCGCGCGGCGGGCCCGCGGCGCCCATGCGGTGCCCGCGCGGTTGCGGGTCCACATGGTGCCGTCGTGCGGTTAGCCGCGCGGCACCCATGCGGTGCCCCGCGCGTGTGCGGTCGCATGGGTGCCGTCCGTAGACTCTCCTCCGCGCGATGGCCCTAGCGGCACCGCGCGCCTCCGCATGGGTGTCGTCCGTGCGGTAGCCGCGCGGCACCATGCGGTGCCCGCGCGGTTGCGGGTCCACATGGGTGCCGTCCGTGACTCTCCTCCGCGCGATGCCCTAGCGGCACCGCGCGCTCCGCCGTCCGTTCCGTGCCCATAGCATGGCTGCCGATGCGGTGACGGCGACGGATACGACGGAGAAACCCAAGAACTCAACAAAAGGGACGACGGAAAAATCCCAAATAAATTATAACAATTATTTACTAACCGAAGATCGACGGGAAGGTTGTCCGATCGTGTTCTTGCCTTCGGTTCGATGTCCGGGAAGATCGGGCTCCTTCTCTTTCTCCTTTCCCTTTCTTCCGGCTAGGGTTCCGTCTTTTCTTTTCTTTTTCTCTCTTCCTCACCGATTAGGGTTTTATTTCTTTCTTTTCTTTTCTTTCCGATAATCGGGATCCCTTACATAGCTCGTATTAAATCTTTAATTAATTTCCTTTTTAATTAGTACGTAAGAGAATTCTATTTTCCCTTATGGATAATTAATTAACTAATTAATTATTCCCTATGAGATAACCCACCTTATCTCTAACGGGTGCAAGATATTTTGCACGGATTCCGATGCATGACTAATCACCGTATCACCAGGAATTCCGTTCCGGGAGATCCCGGGTATCGGATTTCAGATCCGATCGCACCGTCGGCCTTCTTTTTCCGCGCTCTATCGCAGAAAAATACTAGCACCACACACCGGCCAACTTTTAAGAATTGAATAATTTTATTTCACTTAGAGGCTTAAATGACTACATGTAAGTCAAAAATACCCCGAAAGGCCGGATCACTACACCACTCACACTTTATAAAAAGTTTCGTCCCGAAACTTAAGTACAAATCCAACTAATCAATTCGGGAAAACATTCTCTCATCTTCGATTCCAGTTCCCACGTCGCCTCGCGCTCTTCGTGGTTGCTCCACTGGACCTTCATCACATAGGGGATAGTTCGATTGCGCAACTTCTTGTCCTCTCTTGCCAAAATCCGCACCGGTGTCTCCTCGATGCTTAATCTGTTGGGTTATATGTAATAATGGATCTAAATATGGGAAAAAAAACACCTAGAGGGGGGGTGAATAGGTGTAAACAATAAACACTCAAAAAATCATTGCGCAATAAAAACCCAATGCGGAAATATAAATGAACACGCAAGATTTTTACGTGGAAAACTCCAAACCGGAGTAAAAAACCACGGGGCCGATAACACGGTGAAATCCACTAGAATTAAACACGTACAAGGTGATATACCGTACTCACAGACGACTCAACCTTTTCCATACGCTTCCTAGTTGATCTTCTCCGCTCGCTCCACAACGCGTCTCGAATCCACGATCTGCGTCCAACGCCGAATCCACGGCGTCCAACGTCGAGTCCACGACGTCTGACCGAATCCACGGTCTTCACCCAGTAGCACGCTTCGAATCCACGAACGTACCTCGCTCCGAATCCACGAGAGCGGTTGCACCTTGAATCCACAAGGCCACGCGAGTCCACGCGCCGATTTTGGGGTAAATCGTTGTTTTTTGGGTGGTGATGATCCGCCGAATACTTAGATCAAAGATAGATCGGAAATACCATCTAAGTATTCATTAGTTTGATTCAACTCAAGATGTGAGTATGAAAACCTAGAATCAAACTAATCAATATAGATGAAGAAACATAGAGTAATATCTAATGATTTCCTTTCTTCTCTATATGTGGATCTTAGGCCGTATAAAAGATATTGATTATGACGGCTTATGCGGCTTATTTGGATTAACCCTAGAAAAAGAATCATAGGGTCTATTTATAGGTTAGAAACCCTAGGAAGAGATAAGGATAAAAAACTAACATTTCTGGAAATTTTTACGACGGCGATCCGGATCGGATTAGCTGTGATCCGGATCGTCGTAACGAGTCAGGCAATTCCAGAAAAACGAAGGTTCGGGATCCGGATCGAAGTGCTTGATCCGGATCGTTCATACAGTTCACCAAACATCAACGTTCGGGATCCGGATTGCGAAGCCTGATCCGGATCGTTCAAGGAAAATGGTAAACTCAATGTTCGGGATCCGGATCAAGGGAAGCTACGATCCGGATTGAACTGGTGTATGAACGAACCACCTTCGGGATCCGGATTGAACAATCTGATCCGGATCCTGAACATGTCCCATGTCAGTTCTTGATTTTTATGCAATAAGAAATTCTTCCAAGTGTTTCTACACTACAAGAAGTATTCGGATCACCAAAAATATTTAGTTAAACTACCTGATCCTTTTGAATTCTTCTTTCTTGAGATTGAGGTATATGATCCAAACTTCATTCATCTTCAATCTTCAAGACTTAACACTTTCACGAAATACGCCAAATCAAAATCCGTAACAATCTCCCCCTTTGGCGGTTTCGTGACAAAACACAGATCCACTAAAGAAAATTCAAAAAAAATATTTTTGTTGCTATCACCATACAACAAAAATTTATAATGGAGATCCAATACATGAGATAAACTCCTAAAACAGACTCTAGACTTAGACATCTGTACTCTCTGCAAAAAGAAATCATTCTTGACAAAAAGAGATCGTTAGATACCTCAAGAATATTATAGCATTCAAAACTAACAGAGATAGAGTTTATGCTCACCATGACATTGAGTAATTCAGATATGTAATAAGATCACAATCAAACATTGACATATCTTCTAAGCAATAAGATTCCAAATGTCATAACTTTGCTTTGTTAGTAATCAAACAACTTGTTAGTAATAATACATGTCCAAATAGTTAGTCGAATAGTTAGTAGGGACATGCAACAAATCACAAGATAAAAACCAGAAGTTGTGATACTTACCTTTCACCAAAGTCAAAGTTCAAGTTTGTTCAAAGTTCTCACAAAGTTCACTCTAAACTCTCTCCCCCTTTTTGTCACAAACCAAGCCAAAAATTACAAAATTTAAGGAGAGTTAAGAAGTTCAAAATCAAGAAAAACCTGAGAACTAAAACTAAAGCAAAGTAAAAAACAGAACATTAAGAACCTAAAAACTGAACCTGCACAAAGAAAGAGGTTAAAGAAAATAAAGTTCCTGCACAAGAGAATTAGTAGACAAACGATTCAAACACTCGAATCTGAGTCATCCGAGGCGGTGTATCCCATTTTGGAGAACGTTTTCTGCATTAACTTCTTTATCGACGAGACCGTCTTGGTTAATGTGATTTGGGATGCTGTGATTATCTCGAGTTCCTCGGAGATCGCCTCTGCTCTTTGTTGATCTGCTCTTGTTGAAAAGATAGGCGCTGTTGTTGCTTGAAAATCGAAGTTACCGATGCTTGATCATCCGCGCCGGGTGCTTGTTGAGACGGTGAGGCAGAGGTGCCGACACAAGGTTTCTTTCCAGTGGAGGGTGTCGGAGTAACATGTGGTAATTTGTGAAGTGACTTCACAATCGTTGACTCATCTATCATCCCCAACAGTGTTGATATGATGTCGAGCTTATATCAATGTCAAATTTTTGTAAGATCCTCATGATGATTAATGGAAAAGGAAGTCGCTCAGAAGGATGAGGATGCACAACATATCTTGACATTCTATTCCAAATTATGTAGGGGATGTTCATGTTCAATCCTACAGCCTCAGAGGGATGACCTATGAGATATAAGAACAGCATTCTATCCCATCTCACTAACTTGGTCTGCATGTTAGGAAGAATGTTGTAACATGTGATGAAATTAAGAAATCGGTACTCCAGTCAAGATGTTTGGATTTTACACTTTTCCCATCAGCTGACTCAGTTCCTTCCAAACAAATCTTTCCTATCACGGTTGCCACAAGGCATTCGTCAAACTTCTTCCCGTCAAATAGTTGATCCCCGATGTGTTGGATTCCATTCCAAGGACTTCGCCGATTAATTGCGGAGTGATTTTAAGTTTCATCCCTTGGATATTTGTATAGAAATGCATTGAGCCACGTTCATCTTCTTGAAGATGTCTTGCATTCGTGTAGAAGGTTCTCACACGATACAGCAATACCCAAGTAATTCAGGGAATCGGCAGACTTGAATGAGAGAGGCTTGTTCAATTAAGGTTCCAAATTCTGGTGAATGATTGCGAAGGGCTTCAATGTTGACATGGCGTTCTCCGATACATTCACGATGTTCAAAAGCTCGAAGGCGATCTATGCTGACGAACACTCCTTCCACGCGAGGCGGGGAGTCAGGAACTATCGGCTTGTTGATGTTACGTCTCGTGGTAGTCCAAAGCGTCGAGCCAGATGTTTTCTTTTCACAGAGATAGTTGGTGGAGACATAGGTGCTTTTCCTGTGTCAATGGGTGCCTTTCCTTTTGATTCATTGGAAGCCTTTTGTTCAGGTTTAACGGGCATTGTTTCATCGTCATCCAATAACACGTCCCAGTCTACTTCATCATTATTTGCTTCAGTTTCCGAGTCACTAATCAGATCAAATTCACCTTTTCGTTAAAGTTTCTTAGCTCTTTTCAGTTTATTGGTTGCTCGAGTATGCACCATTGTGACTAACAGCAAGATGATCCATGAGAATTCCATAGCTGTGTGTGCCTTAAGAGGATTGAAATCCTGTGAAGAGCAACTCAAGAACACGAAAATTTTGTAAGTTTGAAAAATTTGAAAGATTGTACCCAAACAACATTATCGTGTAGAGAGACTAGGAATCAAATTAGTTTTGCAAAAGGAATTTAAAAATAGATCAATTGCATGATTTTGGAAAATTCCCATTATATGCCCTAAAACCGAAATTTTTGAAATCGAAGACCAAAAATCCGTTTATCTTGAGAATACCTAGCATATAATCAAAACTAATCTACCCAGAGTTCTTATTTCAAAAGAGATTTGACCAAAAACCATTCACAAATGAAAAAGTTCCATGATTTCTACTCACGTTTTGAGCAAACAAGAAGAAAAAACAGTGAAAAACCGAGATTTTGATCAATAAAACTTACTTGGAATCGAAGAACTCGAGTTTGAAAGGCTCCAAGAAGGATGAATTCTAGAGAGAGAAACTCTGGAGTCTTAAGAACAAAAGATTGGATAAAAGAAATCAAAACCCTTTTGTTCTATATAAAACCCTAGCCGTGATCCGGATCGGATCGAGATTTCGATCCGGATCGGCTACCCGCAGGAAACACCTGCGTTCGGGATCCGGATCATTCATGTCCGATCCGGATCGGCTCCAACTTTTTCTTCAGAATAATTTAGAAAAATTTAATAAAATCCAGAAAAAAAGTTGTAAGCACTTTTGTGTATCAACTTTAAATGAAAATCATCGTTTCATACAACAAGAACTAGATTATACCAAATCTATCAATAACATCCAACAAATGAAACGAAAATTTATAAAAATTAAATCCCTTAAAGTTGAACAACTTCAATTACATCTAACTTGATCTTATGAGTAATGCCTTTATCAAATCATCAATTTGGTAAAGAAAATGAAATACAAAGATCAATAGATGTCTAAAATCCCAGATAAATTAGATAATGTATCTAGTCAATTTATTGAAGAGAGTGGCTCTTTGAGCATCTTTCATTAAAAATCCCACCTTATACCAACCTTGAAATTTGACAGAGTCAAGTATTTCAACATGCATTTTATTTAATCAAAATTGAAAAACTTGCTTGGTATACATGTGGTAGCTGCACACAGTACTCGGACGACGAGGTGGTAGCTCTTTCCTCCATGTGGTGGTAGTTTTCACACTCCTCATTGGGATGTAACTCTTTCCACATCTTTTGAGCATAATACTTTTTCTTTGACTCCCCTCAATTGGCTATCAATTATTTAAGATATAAAGTATTTAGCCAAAATTGATCTCGATTTCATACTCGACTAAAAGTCAAATAAGATAAAAATTATACCAAGAGATCATTCGAGAGAGAAATTGACTTTGATCAAAACAAAGATGAGTTAATTGACATAAATGATCATTGCATCAAATGAAATATGATATCTAAAGCATAATAAATTTCTAAATATATAAAAGGATGCAGTTAAAGTCAATAAAACTAATGCTCAATAATTTCTATGTTAAGCATAGATAATGAACAAAAACACAAAAACAAAACCTAACCTAAGCAAAAGTTTCAAAAGAAGTTTTTTCAAGGAAAGCATTCCAATTGCTTTACGCAAATGAATAAAACGTTTTTGATCCAAAGGTTTGTGTAAAATGTCAGCTAATTGATCTTCAGTTGAAATATATGAAAGTTGAAGAGTATTTGATTCAACTAGCTCTCTAAGAAAATGATATCTAAGTTCAATGTGTTTGTTCTAGAGTGCAACACAGGGTTTTTGAAATGTTTATAGCACTAGTGTTGTCACAAAGAATTGTTACCGAAGTTGCTGAAATCCGGAAGTCGCTCAACACACTTTCATCCAAATGAGTTGGGTTGAACAACTACCCGCTGAATATATTCCGCTTCGGCAGTCGAGAGTGCAATGCAGTTTGCTTTTGTGGGTTATATGGAAATTAGATCTAAATAGGGAAACAACCACTAGAGGGGGGTGAATAGGTGTAAACATATAACACTCAAAAAATCATTGCGCAATAAAAACCCAATGCGGAAAATAAATGAACACGCAAGATTTTACGTGGAAAAACTCCAAACCGGAGTAAAAAACCACGGGACCGATAACACGGTGAAATCCACTAGAATTGAAAACGTACAAGGTGATTTAACGTACTCAACAGACGACTCAACCTTTTACCATACGCTCCTAGTTGATCTTCTCCGCTCGTTCCGCAACGCTGTCCGAATCCACGATCTGCGTCAACGCCGATCCACGGCGTCCAACGCGAGTCACGACGTCTGTTACGGAATTTGAGTGTTGTTTCATACATTACTTCAATCCGGGATAGCAGCATCACAATCCGTTTATCCCGAACGTTGAGTTTTCTGAAATGTATGAACGAT
>JAQNDB010003890.1:0-26788 GCA_029204045.2 Tillandsia leiboldiana
ATGCCGAATATGGGAATCGACTGCACCTTTTGAAGGGCGATATATCAGTCTTGATGTCTTTTGGTAGACGAAAAGGTAATAATCATTAGATTTTTATTAGATTTCAGCTTTCAATTTTCCTTACTTATATTATATTTGTATTTTTCTTTCCAAAAAATAATAGTATTGTTGTCTTATTGTTATTCTTATTAGGCATATTCTTTACAAGGAACAATTCGAAAGCAAGATGCAGAAGAACTTAGATGTCGAATAACTGAAGGAGTGTGTACCTAATAGAAAAATTCAATGTTGTTCCAAACAAGAAAAGATATGCAGCTATTGATCGTGATTACATGATTCAAATTAATAAATGGACCTCTCTAATCCCACTCGAAGAAAATAACGAACAACTACCATTATATAGCTTTAATTTTATAAAGTTTTCTGATGTTGAAAAACAAAGTTATAATGATGCTATTCTCACAGGTATTATGTATTTAATAATTACATATTTCTTTCATAAAAAAAAGAATAAGCATGCTATTAAATATTATATGATCACGCTAATATTCTTTATGTTTTGAAGATGTTACGGCCAGGTCATGTCACGCCCCGGGTGTAAACCGGAACCCGGGCCCGCCAACAGATCCGCCGTGCACACGGAATTTCTATGTGCACGAAGCGCTGGTAACCTGCTCAGATAGATAATATACAATAACAGAGCATAAACAGAGCTGAACTAATAGAACTAAAAGTAATCTCAGACTGAAATAAACTACAAGCTGAAATAAAAGTACAATATACTCCCAGCTCACCATAAATATACAACCAGCTGGCCAAAGCCAGACCCAAAAGGAAACTACTGAAGTCTGAGATACAAAAGGGGGTATAATAAAAACCTCGCTAGTCTCTCACTTGGGGTAGACGATCTAGCTAGTCGGCGATCCTCTTACCTCGATCTGCCGCTGAAGGCCCAGCAGCTCCACAGATGACTCTGCAAAACAAAGGGGAACAAGGACAGAAAACAACAATGGGGGTGAGAACTACTAGATAAACCAGTAGCCTCCCCTGCGGGTAAAACCTCTAATGCTGACGCACCCACTAGGAATAAAGAGGCAAAAGGAAGAACAGTGGTATGCAATAAAGACTGCTGAAAAAGGAACTACACTACTATGCCTCTAAATGCAGTGCCAAAAGATAACTGTATATATGCAACTATAAAGCTGACTGCCCAAGGAAACCCAATCAGAGGGCCAGGAAATACTGGCACTGCCTGCTCTGTCATCACTCACAACTCACCAACTGACCGGCACCCATCACGGTCAAAAAGCCTACTCCGGAGTGGCACTCGAGGGGAGCGACCCACACGAGTAAAGTGTCTCTGTATCAATCATCTCTGTAACCGATGTCTCACAATAGCAGGACTAGATCATGACCATGATCAAAGTGGGAATACTCCATCCACTAATGCAACCCTGATCCCCAATCTGATGTGATAATAACATCCGGTCAACCGCCCAAAATTCGCGGTTGCCATTATATCCCCCAATCCCCAAGAAGAGTCAAAACTGTCCCAGACTCAAGATCCAACTACACTATCTCAAGATCCCGGTCTGACTAGATCGTCATGCATCGATAGAGAAGAACATCAGTAAACATGTTTTCTCCTAAGTCAAATCCCATAATACAGTGCTGCAGTAAAATAGTGGCCTAACTAGATGTCCAATTAAACATACAATTATTCCTTAAAAAGTATTAGAAAAGTGACTAAGGTTTCTTGTAAAGAATCATTTTATAATATTATTTATTTGCATGCAGTTTAAGATATAGCAATTGTCCAACTTCATTGTCCCAGATTGATCACATAGCAGCTATCAATTAATTTAGGGGGCCCATGCAATAGGTTCATATACCACGAGTTAACTGTCACATGTATAATTGGGAAACTCTACTATTCCTAGTGAGCAAGTCAACAAAGAGGGAGACGCAACCACCCACCTCGAAAAGCGTGCACAACACACCCAGAAAATACCCGCTGTCCTCTAAGCACACCGTCAGCTGAAACAGTATCCTACAACATCACACAAGTGTACACGGTGTAAAAACTACAAGTTCCAAACACATAATTGCTGTTTTTGCAATCAGCACGCAAAACGAGGAATTTCACCTCTGTCTCGAGCTCCTAAAATCTCAAAAAAATCACGGTTGCGTTCCTCACGAAAAGTAGCCCAAATCGACTCTTGAATCGCCTCGATCTGATATTCCTACGCTGAGAAATAATTCGTCGAAGTCGCCGCTGTCCAAAAACCCAAACAGCAAAAGAGGGGGTCAAACACCTCGGGAATCGTGCCAAGAAATCGGAATCCAGAGAAACCACCAACACAGAAAACGAAGCCCTACCTCTTAGGAAACACACCGCGAAGAAATCGTCGAAAAGGACTCCTGTACTGCGCAGGGGACTCCTCGGACTGAAATGCGACGATAACGGGCCAAGATTGGGGGAAAAACGAGGCGCTCTGTAAAATCCGGATCGCCGCTGTCGAGCTTCCAAAAATTCTGGAAACCCACCACGAGATGTAAAATAGTGTGAGGAACAACTTTACTAAAGGTCCCTCCCTCTCATTCCCTCTCTACACTTCGGAAAAAGGCAGAGAAAGAGAGAGGTGGGCTGTATATATAGGCCCAAAAGTCTTTTGGAAAAATTCCCTCCATGTCCCAAGATTCGGGCGCCCGGTCCGGCCCAGCCCGATTTCGGGCGCCAACAGTGCGGCCCGGCCCGCCAATTTCCGGGCGCGCACAGTGCGGCCCGGCCCAGCCCGCTCGCGCACAGGATCTCGCCGCACACCGCACGTCCGACCCGCCCAGGGCCCGCCACGTGTCCGCCAAACAGGCGGCAGCCGTGCGGGCCCAACGGGGAAGCGCCACGTGCCCCCTCCCCGGGTCAGCGCGGCGTGCGGCACCAACCACTGGCGTGGTGCCACGTGGGGCGGCGCCGCCAGACGCGACCGCGGTCCGTCAACGCGCCGCCCACGTGCGCGTACGGCCGCAGTCGCGCGGTGCTGCGTGCGCCACGCGCACATGGGCCGGCCAATCCGGGGCCGCCACGTGGCGCGCCCCGGTCCACCGTGCACCGCGCACGCTGCCACCCGCCTGCCCGGCTGCCCGCGCTGCCCGCGCGCATCCCTGCGCCGCGCGCGCTGCACGGCCCAACCAGTGCCTGCCACGTGGCCCGCCGGTCCACCGTGCACCGGCGGCCCGCTCCGTGGACCGAGAGCCGTGCGCCGGCCCAATAAGAGCCTGCCACGTGTCCCGGCCGGTCCACAGCTTCCCCCGTGCACCAATTTGCGCAGAAAACTTCCGGGGGTCCTTTTTGGGCATCCGGACTCCAAATTAAATAAGTAAATAGCCGTTTTCAAGCGTTTTTCCGCGCTGAATTCAAATACGGCCTCCGATTAGCCTGATTCCACTCCTAAAATTCGGCAAAGGCAGCCGAAGGTCAGGCTTGCTCCCAAATCATCTCTGGTTCCAAACAACATATCACTTTGACATGTTGGGGCCCCACACACCAATAATAGGTGTTCTACACCCCGAAACAGGGGAAAAACCACCGGGAAAACCTGGGACACTACATCCTCCCCCACTAACAAAAGTTTCGTCCTCGAAACGAAAATCATACCTCAATCCTGAGCCTCGAACAGGTAGGGTAGGCGTCCATCATCGCTGACTCGAGCTCCCACGTCGCCTCGCGCTCATCATGATTGCTCCAGAGGATCTTCACATAGGGGATGGTCCGATTGCGCAATTCTTTCATCTCCCGATCTAGAATCCGCAGTGGGCGCTCCTCATATCTCAAATCCTCGCTGACCTCGAGTGGTGCAAAGTCGATGACGTGCGATGGGTCGAAGACGTACCTCCTCAGAGTGGAAACATGAAAGACATCGTGGACACCAGCTAGCCTCGGGGGAAGTGCAAGTCGATAAGCAACTGGCCCGATACGCTCCAATACCTCAAAGGGTCCAATGTATCGGGGACTGAGTTTCCCGCGAATGCCAAACCTCCTTATCCCTTTGGACGGCGAGACTTTCAGAAATACATGATCTCCCACCTGAAACTCTAAGTCTCGTCGCCGAACATAGCATAGCTCCTCTGTCGACTCTGAGCGGTCTGAAGATGCTGTCGAATTACCCGGACCTTCTCCTCTGCCTCTAGCAATATATCTGGTCCCAGAGTCCGTCTCCCCCCACATCACTCCAATATAGCGGTGATCGACATTTGCGTCCATACAACGCTTCACACGGAGCCATTTGAATGCTTGCTTGAAAGCTGTTGTTGTACGCAAACTCAGCTAGTGATAAGTGTCGAATCCATCCACCGCCGAAATTCTAGGACACAAGCCCTCAGCATATCCTCAAGGATCTGAATCGTCCGCTCTGACTGTCATCAGTCTGTGGGTGGAAGGCTGTACTGAATCTGAGCTGAGTCCCCAAGGTAGTCTGTAAACTCCTCCAGAATCGCGAAGCAAACCTCGGTCTCTATCTGATACTATAGAAGCTGGCACTCCATGTAATCTCACTATCTCATCCAAATACAATTGGGCTAGCGCTCGAGTGGCCAAGTAGTCTGCATAGGTAAAAGTGTGCTGACTTGGTAAGTCGATCCACAACTACCCAGATAGCATCTGCACCTCCCTGTGCCCTCGGCAACCCGACCACAAAATCCATAGTAATGTGGTCCCATTTCCACTCGGGAATCGGGAGACTCTGAAGCTTGCCAGCTGGCCACTCGATGCTCAGCTTTTACCTGCTGACAAGTTAAACACTGCGACACAAACCTCCCAATATCCCTTTTCATGCCATTCCACCAAAAGTGTGCCTTGAGGTCCTATACATCTTAGTCCCCCCAGGATGAGGGTATAAGGTGTATAATGGGCCTCCTTCAATATCTGTTCTCTGATCTCAGCATCCACTGGCACACATGCTCGGTCCCTGTACCTCAGTACTCCCGAAGCATCCACTGAAAATCCCTGATCGATCACTCGGAATCTGATCTCTAATCCTGGTCAAAGGGGGTCCTCGCTCTGTTTCTCCCGGATCCTCTCCAGCAGAGTGGGCTGCACGACCAAAGACATCAGTCTAGCAGAGACACCCAGGGGTACAACCTCTATCTCGAGCCGTCTCAACTCCTCTAACAGTGGCGCCTGATCTGTAATCAAACATGGACAAACTCTGCACCGCTCTCCTACTCAAAGCATCTGCAACCACGTTGGCCTTTCCCTGGATGGTAAAGGATATCCACATCGTAATCCTTCAGTAACTCTAACCATCGGCGCTGCCTCAATTCAGTTCCTTCTGCTGTGAACAGGTACTTTAGGCTCTTGTGGTCGGTGTAGATCTCACAGTGCTCCCCATATAGGTAATGGCGCCAAAGCTTCAGTGCAAACACCACGGCAGCAAGTTCCAAGTCATGGGTAGGGTAATTCTTCTAGTAATCCTTAAGCTGTCTTGATGCATAAGCAATTACCCTCCCTTCCTGCATCAGCACACATCCAAGTCCACTGTGTGATGCATCACTGTAGATTACATATCCTTTCCCCATAACAGGGAGGGAAAGGATAGGAGCGGTCATCAATCTATCCTTTAGCTCCTCAAAGCTCCTCTGGCAGTCCTCGCTCCAGATAAACTTAACTCCTTTACGCGTCAACCGAGTGAGGGGTGTGGAAAGCTTCGCAAAGCCTTCCACAAACCGACGATAATAACCGGCTAACCCCATGAAGCTGCGCACCTCAGATACAGTCGTCGGTCGGGGCCAATCTCGAACTGCCTCAATCTTCGCCGGGTCTACTGCTACACCGGCGGCGGAAATCACATGGCCAAGAAAGCTACCTCCCGAAGCCAAAACTCGCACTTTGACAGCTTGGCATACAACTTCTTATCTCGTAGAAGTTGTAGCACAGTCCTCAAGTGCTCTTCGTGCTCGGCCTCGCTTCGGGAGTAAATAAGGATATCATCAATGAACACCACCACAAAACGATCCAGGAAGGGCCGAAATATCCTGTTCATCAAGTCCATAAAGGCGGCATGGGCATTAGTCAATCCAAACGGCATAACTGTAAACTCATAATGCCCGTACCGTGATCTGAAAGCAGTCTTAGGAATATCCCGGCCTTCACCTTCAGTTGGTGGTAACCAGACTGTAGATCAATTTTGGAAAATACACAAGACCCTTGCAGCTGATCAAAGAGATCATCGATGCGCGGCAAAGGGTACTTGTTCTTAATGGTCACTTTGTTCAATTCCCTATAGTCCACCACACAACCGAAGTGACCCATCCTTCTTTTTTACGAACAGCACGGTGCTCCCCAAGGCGACACACTTGGTCTAATAAAGCCCTTATTCATCAGATCTTGCAGCTGTGCTTTAAGCTCTCGCAGCTCAGCCGGTGCCATTCGATAAGGAGCCTTAGAGATTGGCGCAGTTCCTGGAACTACGTCAATCACAAACTCAATCTCTCTGTCTGGCGGCATACTAGTCAGCTCAGGTGGAAAAACGTCCGGAAACTCGCGGGCAATAGGAATATCCCCGAGTCCGGTGTCGCCGTAGGCCCCTCAACAACACTAGCCAAAAGGCTACACATCCTCGATGAATCATCCGCCTCGCTCGGGAAGTCGAAAACCACAGAGGCAAAGAAAGCACTCTGACCTCCCCGATATACAAAACATCTCCTGGCCTGGCTCTCTAAAAGTGACAGTCCTCGCGGCACAATCAATAGTCGCGAAATACCGAGCCAGCCAGTCCATCCCAAGAATCACATCAAAGTCGCTCAGCTGTCTCAAGACCAACAGGTCTGCTGGCATAATCCAGGATTCGATCTGCATCGGGCAAGACCAACAACACTCCTCCACGTGCAGAGTGTGATCGGGAATCTGAACCTCTCGTGCACGTGGCAAAAATCCTACCTCTAACCCATGTAATAATGCAAAAGATCTACTAATGAAAGAATGCGATGCTCCAGTACAAATAAGGTACGAGTCCTAATGCCAGAGAGTAGGTGATACCTGCCACCACATGGTCCCGCCGCTGGAAGAATCCTCTACCTGTGTAGCATACACTCGCCCCATCTGAGCTGGAGGGCGATAATCGGTGGGATGGAAGAAGATGGCTTGCTCCGGCTAGAGCAAAGGCCGCTGAGCCGTCGACCGCTGCTGCGATGATGCTGGGGCAGAGTGCTGAAGAGGAGCGGCTGAAGTCGAAAAGGGGCACGCAGCTCGAATGTGCCCTGGCTGTCCACAACCCGTAGCAGCGACCCCACCGCTGGTCGCAAGTGCCGGGAAAGTGCGGACCTCCACAGAAGAAAAAACTGCTGGGAGCCCGTGCCTGACGGGACTGCTGCTGCTGAGACTGTCGCTGTCGCTGTGGCTGCCGCTGAGACCCGCGCTGCGACGACTGCGATCTCTGCTGCTGCTGCGGGGCCTCTGGGACCACTAGGCCCTCGCCGCTCCGAACTCCCACGGCCTGGGAACTGAGGCGGTGGCGGTCGGGGCGGCCTCCAAGTACTGGCCTGTCCCCCCTCGTCCTGGGCTGGTCGCTTTCTGTCGGAGAATCTGAGCGACCGCGGCCCTCTGTCTGGCCACCACCAAATCACCTCTCTCCACCACTGTGCATGCTCTGCGGCTGCCTCCAGAGTCTGAAATCTCTGAGCATGCACCAGTGTGTAAATCTCTGGACGGAGGCCTCCCTCGAACAACTCAACCTGGTGCGGACCGTCACGAGCGACGAAGGGCACACAGTTCAGCAACTCCGTGAACTCCTGGAAATAGGCATGAGCCGATCGATCGCCCTGCTGTAGGTTCTTCAAGTCGTCCTCCAACTTCTTCTTCACACTGGTCGAAAAATAGGTATCCAGCACCATCCGTCGGAACTCCTCCCAAGGCAGCTGCCGAGTAATCCGGAACTCCAGGGGCTCTACCCGCTGCCACCAAAATCAGCATCTCCGTCCAAACAGTGCACCGCCATGTGCACTCGATACCTCGGGTCGATGAAGAAGTCCCGAAAAAGCTTCTCCATCGCAGAAAGCCATCTCCCAACAGCCCAGGGCTGCGCATCCCGCCCTGAGAATCTAGGGGGTCCCCGCTGAACAAACTTGGAGAGTTTGTTAGCGATATCCTGCTCCTCCTCCGCAGTCAAAGGCTGAATAGCTCCAGGAGCCCCGCTACTCGAAGATGGCGCTGACGGCACAAAGGTGCAACAGGAGGCACAAGGGCCTCAGGAACAGCTGGGGATGGTGCCTCTCTTTGGGCAAGGAGCTGCTCAAACCTCTGCTCCTGGCGGCGCTGACCCTCCGCCAATTGGGCCACCAAGGCCCTCAACTCAGTAAGCTCGGGGGGAGTAGGCTGCCCTGGCTCATCAGGGGGTAACGGGACACCCGAGTAGGGATCCGACGTCGGGGAGGCATCCTGCCACAAGAAATCACGAATAAGTAACATAACCCCACACGACCCAATCTAGCGAAAGTCAAAGACATCCCCCAATTTCTGCGACTTTATGTTGTCTGCAGCCAACATAACGGTCCACCAGAAATCGGGTATGTCGATCCCTCTTCACTCACTGGAAGAGTCCAATAAATAAATCAACGACTTTCGCGAAGTGTCACGCCTCTCGCGCCCTATCATCCTAGGGTCTGCCAAAAGCCTAGGGTTTCCTAAGTCCCAACTGACCTATCCCTAAGCTCTGATACCAACTTAATCTGTCACGCCCCGGGTGTAAACCGGAACCCGGGCCCGCCAACAGATCCGCCGTGCACACGGAATTTTCTATGTGCACGAAGCGCTGGTAACCTGCTCAGATAGATAATATACAATAACAGAGCATAAACAGAGCTGAACTAATAGAACTAAAAGTAATCTCAGACTGAAATAAACTACAAGCTGAAATAAAAGTACAATATACTCCCAGCTCACCATAAATATACAACCAGCTGGCCAAAGCCAGACCCAAAAGGAAACTACTGAAGTCTGAGATACAAAAGGGGGTATAATAAAAACCTCGCTAGTCTCTCACTTGGGGTAGACGATCTAGCTAGTCGGCGATCCTCTTACCTCGATCTGCCGCTGAAGGCCCAGCAGCTCCCACAGAAGACTCTGCAAAACAAAGGGGAACAAGGACAGAAAACAACAATGGGGGTGAGAACTACTAGATAAACCAGTAGCCTCCCCTAGCGGGTAAAACCTCTAATGCTGACGCACCCACTAGGAATAAAGAGGCAAAAGGAAGAACAGTGGTATGCAATAAAGACTGCTGAAAAAGGAACTACCACTACTATGCCTCTAAATGCAGTGCCAAAAGATAACTGTATATATGCAACTATAAAGCTGACTGCCCAAGGAAACCCAATCAGAGGACCAGGAAATACTGGCACTGCCTGCTCTGTCATCACTCACAACTCACCAACTGACCGGCACCCATCACGGTCAAAAAGCCTACTCCGGAGTGGCACTCGAGGGGAGCGACCCACACGAGTAAAGTGTCTCTGTATCAATCATCTCTGTAACCGATGTCTCACAATAGCAGGACTAGATCATGACCATGATCAAAGTGGGAATACTCCATCCACTAATGCAACCCTGATCCCCAATCTGATGTGATAATAACATCCGGTCAACCGCCCAAAATTCGCGGTTGCCATTATATCCCCCAATCCCCAAGAAGAGTCAAAACTGTCCCAGACTCAAGATCCAACTACACTATCTCAAGATCCCGGTCTGACTAGATCGTCATGCATCGATAGAGAAGAACATCAGTAAACATGTTTTCTCCTAAGTCAAATCCCATAATACAGTGCTGCAGTAAAATAGTGGCCTAACTAGATGTCCAATTAAACATACAATTATTCCGTTAAAAAGTATTAGAAAAGTGACTAAGGTGTCTTGTAAAGAATCATTTTATAATATTATTTATTTGCATGCAGTTTAAGATATAGCAATTGTCCAACTTCATTGTCCCAGATTGATCACATAGCAGCTATCAATTAATTTAGGGGGCCCATGCAATAGGTTCATATACCACGAGTTAACTGTCACATGTATAATTGGGAAACTCTACTATTCCTAGTGAGCAAGTCAACAAAGAGGGAGACGCAACCACCCACCTCGAAAAGCGTGCACAACACACCCAGAAAATACCCGCTGTCCTCTAAGCACACCGTCAGCTGAAACAGTATCCTACAACATCACACAAGTGTACACGGTGTAAAAACTACAAGTTCCAAACACATAATTGCTGTTTTTGCAATCAGCATGCAAAACGAGGAATTTCACCTCTGTCTCGAGCTCCTAAAATCTCAAAAAAATCACGGTTGCATTCCTCACGAAAAGTAGCCCAAAATCGACTCTTGAATCGCCTCGATCTGATATTCCTACGCTGAGAAATAATTCGTCGAAGTCGCCGCTGTCCAAAAACCCAAACAGCAAAAGAGGGGGTCAACACACCTCGGGAATCGTGCCAAGAAATCGGAATCCAGAGAAACCACCAACACGGAAAACGAAGCCCTACCTCTTAGGAACACACCGGCGAAGAAATCGTCGAAAAAGGACTCCTGTACTGCGCAGGGGACTCCTCGGACTGAAATGCGACGATAACGGGCCAAGATTGGGGGAAAAACGAGGCGCTCTGTAAAATCCGGATCGCCGCTGTCGAGCTTCCAAAAATTCTGGAAACCCACCACGAGATGTAAAATAGTGTGAGGAACAACTTTGCTAAAGGTCCCTCCCTCTCATTCCCTCTCTACACTTCGGAAAAAGGCAGAGAAAAGAGAGAGGTGGGCTGTATATATAGGCCCAAAAGTCTTTTGGAAAAATTCCCTCCATGTCCCAAGATTCGGGCGCCCGGTCCGGCCCAGCCCGATTTCGGGCGCCAACAGTGCGGCCCGGCCCGCCAATTTCCGGGCGCGCACAGTGCGGCCCGGCCCAGCCCGCTCGCGCACAGGATCTCGCCGCACACCGCACAGCCAATCGACCCGCCCCAGGGCCCGCCACGTGTCCGCCAAACAGGCGGCAGCCGTGCGGGCCCAGCGGGGAAGCGCCACGTGCCCCCTCCCCGGGTCAGCGCGGCGTGCGGCACCAACCACTGGCGTGGTGCCACGTGGGGCGGCGCCGCCAGACGCGACCGCCGGTCCGTCAACGCGCCGCCCACGTGCGCGTACGGCCGCAGTCGCGCGGTGCTGCGTGCGCCACGCGCACATGGGCCGGCCAATCCGGGGCCGCCACGTGGCGCGCCCCGGTCCACCGTGCACCGCGCACGCTGCCACCGCCTGCCCGGCCTGCCCGCGCTGCCCGCGCGCGATCCCTGCGCCGCGCGCGCTGCACCGGCCCAACCAGTGCCTGCCACGTGGCCCGCCGGTCCACCGTGCACCGGCGGCCCGCTCCGTGGACCGAGAGCCGTGCGCCGGCCCAATAAGAGCCTGCCACGTGTCCCCGGCCGGTCCACAGCTTCCCCCGTGCACCAATTTGCGCAGAAAACTTCCGGGGGTCCGTTTTTGGGCATCCGGACTCCAAATTAAATAAGTAAATAGCCGTTTTCAAGCGTTTTTCCGCGCTGAATTCAAATACGGCCTCCGATTAGCCTGATTCCACTCCTAAAATTCGGCAAAGGCAGCCGAAGGTCAGGCTTGCTCCCAAATCATCTCTGGTTCCAAACAACATATCACTTTGACATGTTGGGGCCCCACACACCAATAATAGGTGTTCTACACCCCGAAACAGGGGCAAAACCACCGGGAAACCTGGGACACTACATTACATCTATCAGCGATATCACACAGAAATATGTAGGCCAAATTCTTACACCTATGAGAAATTTGCAAATTCAAGATTTAGAGTGAGTTCTTTTGAGTATTACATTTATAAAAATTTTATACAAGTTATTTTATTATACATATATAAATATATTCATTCATTTATATTTTCTAAATATTTCTTCTTCTTTTTTTACAGGAGAGATGATTTATCTGTTACATTATGGGATAAGTTTGCTTTGGATTTTGATGATACTTACATTTTGGAGAAAGAAAAACAAGGGAATAAGGCAGTTGTATTAGTCCTTGCTGGAATGACTGTTCGTTCATTTAAAGGTTTGTACCCATATTTCTAAGCTAATAACCATATATACTTAATAACATATATATGTATATTTATAAGTAAGACTAACCTATATATTACTCTATATATATAGGAAATATTTATCTATCATCCTGCTCAGCTTCAAAGATTTATCTTGATTTGGAAATTTCAGAAGTTATTCAAATGTTACAAAGGTTTGGTGATCTATCCTTTAATTAATATTACATGAAAATTAATATGTACGATTAGTATTATTTGCTTATCTGTGAATTACCACATCCAGTTTACAAGTTATAAATAAATCGATTGAACGAATCGACAAAAGTCATGAGCTGTCACGCCCCGAGTTTTGAAAAGCAGGCTAATTTTTTTTTTTTTTTTTTTTTTTATAAATCAGAGTTCGCAAACCAGGCGTAACAGACCGCCACATGTATAGTAAATTCCCTGCCCAACTGGACAGATCCTTTCCTATACATGCACGGCTAATCATAATCAGTCAATATCAGAGTAGTCTAAACTACGCATGTAAGACTAGTCAATTTATAATAATTAAACTGAAATGCGGAAAATAAATATACTGACTACAAAGGGGTCGATACTATCGCAATCGTCTCACCAACGTGTCCCGACATCCCATCACCCAGCGACCTGAAAAACAGTCACCCAGGGGGTGTGAGATACACCGGAGTGTATCCCAGTGGGCACGACGAGCCGAGAAATAGCTAATCGTACCTACTGGGTACAATAATCTGCGGATAGTAAGAATCATAGGGTAAAGCTGAACAATAAAGCAGATCTACTGATAATCAACAAAATCCACAGATAACTGAATAAGCAGGTAATCAAGGGTAATGAAACTGCAAGTAATAAATGCTGGAAATCAGGATATCACTGTGCAGATATGGGTATAGGAATAAACAGTAGAACATGCTAGAATATCGAAATGTCAGCTATGCATCAACAAAAGAACAGCAAATACTAACCGAAGCCACTATTGGTCACGGGGACCTCAGGCGAAGATATCTATGCCAAGCCAACCACAATCATCCTGGATTCCACCTAGCAGAACTGAACCGCAAACCCCGTACCATTGATATAGCCAAGAGGATCCTCGTACCAAAAGGTACAGCCGAGAGTTTTCCTCATATCGGTACAACCAAGGGGCTCCCCGTACCCAGTGATACAACAAGAGGGGCGAGCTCACGGGTCAAGCAGACCCTTTACCGGTAAAGAACGCAATGTGGGGGATCAATCCCACAGCGTACGCGAACGAACAGCAGGTGTACAATCATCACAATGCAAAATGCTAAGTCTCACGGTCCACAGACCGGGTAATCGGCAAACTGCCGGAAATCCCCACAGGGATGCAGATGTCTATAAATCAATCATATATCATGCAGTCTGTATATCAATCATATATCAATCATAGGGTGCATATGTCTGTATATCAATCATAGGATGCATATGTCTGTACATCAATCATAGGATGCATATGTCTGTATATCAATCATAGGATCTATCATGCATATCTGAATAAAACAGTATGACAAGTGACGCGGAACTAGCAGGAATAACCATGAACAGATAAGATCATCAAGCTAATCATGAACAGGTAAAATCATCAGGCTGATCAATAACAGGTGTCCGACTGGACTAAAGCAAACAGAGGGCCGAATAGATCAAACCCGGGCCGAAGTTAACCCACCTGAATGTAGGCCGATCCAACGACTCCAACAGAAGGCTCATGGGCCGGAGTCAGACTGCAAGGACCTGGATCACGAATACTAATCAGGGACATCTATAAACTATTCTTTTACAACGAAGTACGCGAAACTCGCGCCGAAAGCCGTTAAACCGACGATTTTGCCGGTTCTCGGACCGATAACCAATTTTCGCTCAACAGGAGCCGTTGGATTCCTAACGAAAAGCTTAGGAATCATGTACACACTGCCCTAGACAGCACGCATTGCTACAATTGCATTTTAACCCCTAGGGTTTCCAAAAATCGCACTTTTATAGCTTTTTGAGAGCCGTTTTCGCTCGTTCTCTTAACTGGAAAATCATTTTTACGAACCGTCACTTCCAGCAGGTGACATTTAACTTGATGAACACCGTGCTCACCAATTTGCGGCAGCACGGAACCCGAGGAAAACTTCGGGCCATAATATACTCCTCTAGCCTAGCCTAAATGCATTTTTGTTTCTCCGGCTTATCAAAACCCATTTCTAACGCGAGCATCGCGTCCAGTGACCCCAAATTAGCCAGGGACACACTGTCGCGGCTTCGCAAACAGCCCCGAACAGTCTTTGGGCCATAACTCCAACCTAGAGCTCGACAACTCTACAACTTAACTTCCACAGTGCCTTTTAAAAATCTGCTTGAGCCATATGCCCAAAATGCCTCAAGAATCACAGGGCTTTCCCTATTTGCAGCCCTGCATTGATGGATCAACCAGATCCAACTCCTAGGTTCACACACAACATACACAATGCTCAATCTTTAATCCTCACAGACCAACTTTGATCTGAAGTGAGCATCAAGCTCAGGGGACATTTTTAAGAAACTTTCATATTTACATCGAAGCCTAAATCCAACTAATTTCTCTTTGTGGCATTTCCACAAACACTTGGTGTGCACTTCTCCCACAACACACACAACACCCAACCTTGAGTTGGTTCTCTACAGAGGGAGCTCCAGGGCTCTCTAAATTGGATAGCAAGCATTCATTCAGGATTTAGAAATTACCTGGGTGTTTGAACGGCGACGGGAGGCGACGACGGCGACCCGCGGCCAACCTCACCCGAGCTCGGTGGCCGTTAATGGCGGAATTCAACCGGAGGCTTTTGAGACCCAGCAACTTGGACCGAAAGAGTCCCCTCGACTCCTCGATGCCCCCCCGTGGTGGTGGCCGGCGGTGCGGGGCAGCGGCGGCGGCCGGAAGGGGAAGCTCGGCCAACGCATGGTGCAAAAGTGGTGCAACTTCGGTTACGCTAATCCACACGTTAGAATCCGCATGCAAATGGATGGGGGGCTTCACAGAGACCAATGGAACATACCTGGGCCGCTATCCCATTTGACGAAGCCCCAGCGATCGCCGGCGGCGGAGCTCGGCCAAGATGATGGTCGTTAATGGCGGATTTTAATCCGGTGCACTAGAGACCCTCCAACTTGGACCAGATGAGTCCTCTAGACTCCCCGATGCTTCCTATGGTGGTGGCCGGCGGCTTGGGTGCACGGCGGCGCCGGACGGCGAGGTTCGGCCGAAGTGCAAAATAGCCCGGTTCTAGGGCACGCTTGATCTCCGCAGATCGTTAACCGATCAACTCCAGTCTTCATGGAGAGCTCACAGTCGTCGAGAGGAATGTAACGACCCGGCCCACTAGCAATAATAACTCGTTGGGCCCAAACCACAGCCCAAAATGCTTAAGCCCAGTTATTATTACTAGTGTCCAAGTCTCATATAAACCCAATCACAAATCCATCCACATCCGATGTGGGACTATTGGGGGCGTCACAGACTCCCCCCGTTTAGGCCTGACGTCCTCGTCAGCCCAAACACACACACACAAGCCCAAGATCACCAGGCGATGTGAGACTCGTCTCGCTAGCCCTGTCATCTAGACCCAGGCTCAGCCGAGACTCATCACACACTTCCGGCTGGTTATTGGCTCTGATACCAAATGTAACGACCCGGCCCACTAGCAATAATAACTCGTTGGGCCCAAACCACAGCACAAAATGCTTAAGCCCAGTTATTATTACTAGTGTCCAAGTCTCATATAAACCCAATCACAAATCCATCCACATCCGATGTGGGACTATTGGGGGCGTCACATGAGCAGCTTATTAGTCCTCAAGAAGAAATGTATTCAAATCGAAAAACTATTGCTGAACTCTTACAACTGGATCTTTCTTCCTTCCAGGTAAAATTATTTATAAAATATCAAATATTTATTGGTTTTATTTCCTTTTGTCTTATTTTACTTATATAATATTTTGTGCTTTTTTTATAACTGATAGAATACGAAGTTCACCTGTCAAGCAAAAATTATTGAATTCGATACATTATTTGGATGGTGGTATAAAGCATGCGCCAAATGCAAAGCATCGGTGAAAATATATGACGACATTTTCTTGTGCTCCAATTGTTCTGAAAATGAACAAAGTCCTATACCATGGTAATAATTACTTTTAATATTATAGTAATTATAATTTAATCAAAATTAAATTATTATCTTACTTATTTTATATATATTATTAATTGATATTCCTCCTATATTTATTTTGAAAAGGTACAAACTAAATACTGTCGTTGAGGATTCAAGTGGTTCTACTAATTTCACAATATTTGGGAAGTCAGCACAAGATCTTATTTGTATTCCAGCTAAAATCTTAGCTGCCTCACCTGGTTTCGATCAATATACGCTTCCTCCTGTGATCAGAGCTATTATTGGACAGGAGCATATTTTTCAAATTATACCGGACGGACAGAGATTTAGATCGAGTGCGCAAACTTTTAAAGTAGTCAAAATTTTCTCTCTAAATTGTAATACGAAAGAGAAGTCTTCTATGGTCCAAAATTTGTTAATGAAATGTGAAGAAGAAGAGCAGTCACCGATTACCAACAAACAAATCAACAAAAAACTATTTACGGACATATCACCGGATACAGAAATTTCTTCCAGGTAGTATCACTATCATTTTATATTAAAAAAAATTTCCCAAACATTAGTATACAAAAATATATGTTTATCTTCTGTGTTTTTTTTTTTAACTTTGATAAATATTTTTCTTAGCAGCTCAGGACAATTTATTTATAATATATCTGAAACACAGCATCGAAAGAAGCTTCGACTTACGTAAGATATCTAATCGAAAAATTATTCTATATATATATATATATATATATATATATATATATATATATATATATATATATATATATATATATATATTAATAATTAATTTATGATTTTTGATATCAAATTATTATTAAATGGTAGGTTTGATGAAGCAGATACCTCTGATAAAGAGAAGAAATCAGGAATTACCCATAGACAGAACAAATGAGGAATTATTGGTTTTCCTACATGCAGTTTATTTCCTTAAATATGACATGTTTCCTAAGTTCGAAATGTAATATATTATTTCTAAACAATATGTAATTATTTGTTAGCTAATGCCGTGAAGCGGAGTCTACATTATGTTTTATGTAATATATTTAGAAATTTACAAACAAGTATTTATCTTTTGTACAAATTTCTATAAAATATTTACAGGCATGATATCATAAATAATTCTTTTTATATATTTTTACTAAAATTATTTATAAGATAGAACGACGAGGAAAGGAAAAAAAAATTAGAAACAAAAATGTATAACTATGTATAAAATTTCCTTTATAAATAAATATTTTGTTATTATTTTATTTTATAATTATATAATTTGTTTTAAATTATCTATTTTGTTGTCATTCTATCTTATATTCTTTTATTTCTTTATATATATACTTTCTTTTTATTTGTTTTATACTTTTTTAGCTTTATCCTTTTTGTGTATTTATAAAAATTTTAAATAAGATAACGAATCTGACTATTGTTTTAATTTTATTATTTATTTCCGCTTATTTTCATTACCTATAAACAAAAGAAAAAAACAGGAAAAAATTTGATCATCCATTATTTTCAAATTTATTATTTGTTTCCCAGATTTTTTCCCCGTAAAGGAAAAAAAAAAAGAAGCAAAACTTTTCCTCACATATTTTTACAATATAAAAGTTATAAACGATTTGAATACTATCGATATTACTAAATATCGAATAGCCCAAATCAATAGTATATTCCCATAAAGTTTTCTTCATAAATAAATAATTTATTGTTATTTTATTTTATAATTATATAATTTGTTTTAAATTATCTATTTTGTTGTCATTACATCTTATATATTTTTTCATTTCTCTTTATATATATCTACTTTTTTATTATAAATACATAAAATTTCCTTCGTAAATAAATACTCTGTTATTATTTTATTTTAAAATTTCTAATTTTAATTATATTATTTCTTTGAAATTATTTATTTTGTTGTCATTCCATCTTATATTTTTTTTTTCTGTCTTTTTATTTTTTTAACTTCAAATATTTTTTCTATATATATATTTTGATTGATAAATTTTTTTGAATATTTGTTTTATACCTTTTTAGGTTTATCTTTTCTCGCTATATATAAAAATTATAAATAATATAATAAATTCAACTATTTTTTAATAGATTAGGTGATATTTTAAAATTTATTATTTGTTTCCTACATAAATAAATATTTTTTTAACACTTTTATTGTATACAAACAAATTTTCTAATTACTTTCGTGCAGAATATACTATTATTGTATATATCGATGTATACGTATCTATTAAAAACAAAAGACAAAAAAGTCTTAAAGGAAAAAAAAATTCAATTAAGAACTTATTCTTAACCAATAAAATTTAAATTTTTTTTATATCGTGGCACATTAATAAAATATAAAAATAATATTATGACAAAGGTTATCAATAGAAGAATATAAATGCGCAGTATGTACGGAGCACCCCCAGGTGTTTCGTACATACTTCGCTTCTTCTCCGCGTTCTGCGCTCTGCGCTACCTGTGCCCACATGGGTTTCCTTCTTCTCTCTCTTTTTTTCCTCCCTTCTCATCTTGGCCCGAGTCTCTCTTCTCTCTCTCTTGCTCCCTCTCCTTCTACAGGTGGCCTTCTCCCCTACGCCATATTCGCATCTCCTCCCTCTAACTCCCGGTCGCCTCGCCGTACGGCCGCGCGGTGCGCTCTCTCCCCTCCGGTTCCCCCGCGCTCTCTCTTCACATGGGAGGATCCGTCTCCTCCTACAGATGGCCTCCTCTCCTAGCCCATTTTCGCATCTCCTCTCTCCAATCTCCCGGTAGTCCGCCGTACGGGCGCGGGCCGCTCGCTCTCCCCGGTTTCCCCGCACTCCTTCTTCACATGGTAGGAAGCTTCTATGCTCTTCTCTTCCACAGATGCCCTACCCCCTCTTCCATTGTTGCTCGGATGTGATGATGCCCTACGCCCCCCCCCCCCCCCCCCATTGTTGCTCGGATGTGATGATGCCCTACGCCCCCCCCCCCCCCCCCCCCCCCCCCCCGACGCTCCCCTCCTTCTCTCTGCGTGGCGGTTTGGAGGTCCTGTTATTAGCCCGATTGAGTGGGTGGCCGTGGATCCGAGCCTCCCCGAGCCACCTCCCCCCCCCCCCCCCCCCCCCCCCCCCCCCCTCCCTTTTTGGTTTGGAGCCCCTGTTATTGGGCCGATGGATCGGTTGATTGTACATGCGAGCCTCCCCGAGCCGCCTACTATCTTCATCTCTCTCTTGGTTCGGTGCCTTCTGTTCTTCTGCTCAGTAGGTGAAGGCAGCTCTGTGATTTATGGAGGTACCTATGGCTGGTGGTGGCTTCGGATGCTGCCTCTATACACCTGGGCATCTACAGGCTTACCTTCATCATTACTCTGGTCTGTTCATCCTCATCTCTTCCTCTTTAGAATTTTGGCTATAAATAGCCCATAATGCAGGCAGTCATGCACACATCCCCCATCTCCCTGCTTTGCTTAATTTTACTCTTTATATTACTTCCCTTCACACTGATTAGTTTGCTACTATATATTTGTTAAGAAAGGAAATATGGAAAAAATTTTGAACAAATTTGCTTAATATTTTAGTGAAAGAAAATATGGCAAAAAAATTTGAATAAATATGGTTAATATTTTAGTAATACTAAAACACAAAAGAACAACAAATGGGACTGTCCTTATAGAACCAGCGGACCCACTACAAGTTATTATCTTGCCGTAGTCCTTTACCGTACAAATTGCCTTCGCGTGGTTGCACAGGTAAGAGGAATCCATAAAGATTCCGTGGGTTGTTGAGTTGGGTAATTCTGTTTTCTTCAATCTGTTACCTATTGTATGTGTACGATTGCATTCCTTCCATTTTGTCCTTTACCAGTTTGATATTGTATTTGGGTTTGGTTTCTTTTCTCTTTAATTTCCACCTTTATTGTGTCGGTCTCAATGCCGATTGTTCAATTGTCGTATAGTAGTTGTTAGATGAAATAATTGACCTCATGGGGATGGAACTTCGTGAGTGCGCAGTTACTACTGCCGCTGGAAGGATGGTTTATAGGATATATAGATCTTCCGATTCCCCATGACGGTGCGATAGTTGATGTCCTACGTTGTTGGGGTGTTCCGTGCTTACAGATACAAGCTGCAAAGGAAGATGCAGCACGTGCTGCGATCTGGAAGATGAAGAGTGAATTTCAACTCGAAATTAAAGATACCAATTATGATGATTTTGTGCTTTATAAAAATTTGTATGATCATTTAACTCTGCAGAACGGTGAGCTTGTGAACCGGTTTAATGATCTGGAACGAGAATACAATCTTTTGAAGGATGTTACCTCGCAGGTCTTACCGAAAAAAACCGGTCTCATAAGCTGAACAGGCAAGTATGCGGTAGGACATCGATGAGTACCGTTCTATCATTGATAACCTCCATACAGGCCGTGTCGGTACTACCCGCCGCCATGATGAAGCCGGATCCTCATCCTGAATGAATATGATCTTCTTCTTTTTTTTTTTCCTTCCCTTTATTTATGTTATATGGTATATGTATATAATAGGTTAGTCGTGGACTTATGTTCTCTTTATCATGCTTTTTCCTTTTGTTTGCTGCCTTTTATTTTTGTTGTATGGTATATGGACCTATGTTCTCTTTATCATGCTTTTTCCTTTATTTTTGTTGTATGGTATATGGACTTATGTTCTCTTTATCATGCTTTTTACTTTTGTTTCCTACCTTTTATTTTTGTTGTATGGTGTGTGTATATAATAAGTTAGTGTTCAGCTTATGTTTTTCTTATCATGCTTACATTGGGTTTCTTTTGTTCACTTATATATAATAAGATATTTCAAAAAATATGGTATCTACTCTTAACTTAGATTATTCTTGAGTGTTCATGCTTTGACTCTAATTAGTTTACATATTTTGTTTATTTAATTCGCACTTCTTTTCTAATTTATTTATACATGTGTTGTTATTGTGTTTATTTCTTTTTTGTTCTGGGCTACGATGTACATACAGAAGAACGTCAATTTTGGATGGCATTATGTAGAGAGAAGCTCCAACGCGTCTATCTTTGTTATTGTTTGTTTGGTTTATATTTGGGCTGGTCAATTGCATCGAATCTAAGTTCAAGGGTGCCAAAAAAAAAAAAAAAACGTATCAAAGGAGGCATAAAGTTTAGATTTTGATAGTTGAAAATCTAATTTTGGCGGGACAAAATGCTAAGATGTGTTTGCTGGTTTCCCTCTTTGACAACAACAGGAAAAGAAAACAAAAAACTGAAATTGGTACCGAATGAAGCCTAAAGTTTAAATTTCTGATGTTCAAAGATTGCTTTTGTCGGAAAGGGATGACTATAAAGTGTTTGTTGGCTTCCCTCTATCATGAGTGTTTGTTGGTTTGCTTCAAAAGCTAAAATTGGTATCAAATGAGACCTAAAGTTTAGATTTTTTTTGTTCAGAATTTGATTTTGTCCGAAAAGGATGACTATAAAGTATTTGTTGGTTTGCCTCTATGACAACAATGAGAAGGGTGATCTCTATGGCAACAAGAAAACAAAAAAAATGAAATTGGTATCGAATGAGGCCTAAAGTTTACATTTTTGATGTTCAAAGTTTGCTTTTGTCGGAAAGGGATGACTATAAAGTGTTTGTTGGCTTCCCCCTATGATGAGTGTTGTTGTTTTGCCTTGAAAGCTAAAATTGGTATCAAATGAGACCTAAAGTTTAGATTATGTTCAAAGTTTGATTTTGTCGGAAAATGATGACTATAAAGTATTTGTTGGTTTGCCTTTATGACAACAATTGAGAGGGATGATCTCTTATGACAGCAGGAAAAGAAAAAAAAAAACTGAAATTGGTATCGAAATGAGACCTAAAGTTCACATTTTGATGTTCAAAGTTTGCTTTTGTCTCGAAAGGGATGACTATAAAGTGTTTGTTGGCTTCCCCCTATGATAGGTGTTTTGTTGCTTTGCCTCAAAAAAATAAAATTGGTATCAAATGAGACCTAAAGTTTACATTATGTTCAAAGTTTCATTTTGTCGGAAAATGATGACTATAAAGTATTTGTTGGGTTGCCTTTATGACAACAATGAGAAGGATGATCTCATTAGATAACTTTATATTTAACACAAAACTTTTGTCAAGGTGTGTGTTGGTTTGCATCTATGAAAAAGTTTTAGATTATGTTCAAAGTTTGATTTTGTCGGAAAATGATGACTATAAAGTATTTGTTTGTTTGCCTTTATGACAACAATGAAAAGGATGATCTCATTAGATAACTTGATATTTAACACAAAACTTTTGTCAAGGTGTATGTTGGTTTGCATCTATGAATATAAAGGTTTGTTGATTTCCCTCTATAACGAATGTTCGTTGGTTTGCCTAAAAAACTGAAATTAGTATCAAATGAGGCCTAAAGTCTAGATTATTGATGTCCAGAGTTTGGTTTTGTCGGAAAAAGATGACTCTAGAGTATTTGTTGGTTTGCCTCTATGTGCAAATAAGAGGAAGGTTGTTGGGGATCTGTTAATCAAATATTATTGGTTAACCAGCAATCCAAATATTATTTCATTTTTGTTTAGATATACTATATATAGTAAGTTAGTGTTGGACTGCTGTTTTCTTTATGACCGCTTAACTTTCCTTCTGTTATAAAATGTGATCTTCCTGTGTTTCGTATTCGTTCTTCCAGTTTAATGTTGGTTAATTTTAAAATGTGGTATTTACTCTTAACTTAGGTTTTTCTTGAAAATTCATGTTTTGTCTCTAATTAATTTATATATTTTGTTTGCTTAATTCACATTTTTTTTGTGATTAAATTTCATATTTGTTTTATGCGTTTCTTTCTTCTCTTCTTCTTACTTTTTTTTTTTTTTCCCTGGCTATGATGATACATATAAAAGAACAACAATTTTGGATGGCCTTGGGTGTTATGTTAATGATTGGAGGAAGTGCTAGGTATAATGTCGCTTTCATGTGGCTTCAACCTAAAATCGTGCGTTGTGTGGCTAAAATTTGGGCAGTTCCTCTGGTGGTCTCCAATTGTGGCGATATAAAAAACCAATTATTTGCCACCACCTTTTCGCAACCAATTGTTGTTTACACAGTGATGACTCGCAAAATAAATTGTGCCTTCTATTATCGATACCCTTTCGTGTGGCTTCAATCTAAAATCGTCTGTTGTGTGGTGAGAATTTGGGCAGTTCTTCTGGTGGTCTCCACTTGTAGCGATATAAAAAAATCAATTATTTCGTAGCACCTTTTGGCAACAATTGTTGTTTACACAGTGAGGACTCGCAAAATAAATTGTGCCTTCTATTATCGATGTCCTGTGGATTCAGTCTTGAGATTATCTGAGCCAAACATTTTACTGTTTTCCCAAACTTTGGAAATTTTCTGTGATGATAAATAAATTTTGGTTTTTGAATATTACTGTCCGTGTACTTCTATCTCTGTTCATCAATTTTGAAATGTGTGACTTTGATTGTGTTGGGTTTTCAAATATTTCATCGAAAGTGATAATTCCTATACTTTTCTACATGCCATGTTTAAAATAGATAATTTTATTGGGTTCGAGGTTATTAATTTAATTGTGGTAAACTCCAGAGGTTGTTATCTTGGGTTTCCTAAGTTGCAACTTGAAATTAGCATCACGTTAACTACAAGTACTAGCTTCAAAGGGACCTATTATATTAATTTACTCAAAGACTAGCTTAATGGAACGGTAATTTGTAAAGTTCTAATTACATAAAAGTTGAACTTAAATAACCAATCGATATAAAGACAAGCTCCAGAAGGCCATTTTACAAAAATGGGCTTATAATATTCAATAGATAATTTGATTGGATTTCTTAAATTGTAAGAAGTGTTGATTTCCAATTACATAAAAGTTGAACTTAAGTAGGCCATGGATATAAAGATAAGTTCCAACAGGATTAGTTTACAAAAATGAGCTTATAAAATTCAAGAGGTAAGCAAAAAAATGTCGGATGTACCTATCTTAAGTTTATGTATGTGAAGATAAATTCCAAACTTCGAAGGTGGTTATTTTTAGATTTGTGTATGTAAAAATGAACTCCAAAGGTTGAAGTTCTAATTACATAAAAACTAAACTTAACTAGCCCATGGATATAAAGATAAGCTCCAATAGGATTAGTTTACAAAAATTTGCTTATAAAATTCGAGAGATAATTTGATTGAGTTGTTTAAATTGCAAAGAGATGTCAAATGTACCTGCCTTAAGTTTATGTATGTCAAGATGAATTCTAAACTCGAAGGTGGTTATTTTCATATTCATGTATATAAAGATGAACTCCAAAGACTCAAGTTGGGAAGCTAAACTGTTTATGTATGTAGAGGTGAACTCCAATGGTTTGGGTTAGGAGACTAAACTGAATATTATATTGTTTGACATGTTGGCATCCATTAATTAATATTATGAAAAATCAAAATTGAACAAATTGATGTCCCGTTAGCATTTGAACTAATATGATATTGTTCGACAATTTAACACGTATTTGATTAACAAGTTAAAAATAATGGCTTCCAAAACCAAAGCATGAGTTGGAAAACTATATCTATGCTTTTGTTTATATCCTGTGTATAGTAATTAGTGTTGAACTTTCATTCCCTCTATGATTGTTGGACTTTTTTGTTTATAGCCTATCATTTCTATGTTTCATATTGTGTACGAGGAAAAAATTAAAGGAGTAAATTCTTTTTAGAATTTGCATGTTCCTTGCTTTCCCCCCCCCCCCCGGTTTGAGAACGTATATGTGATGATTTATTTCATTTTATATATGTAAGGAGACTACAAATTATGAATGTGTTATGTTAGTTGAGGTTAAGTTAGAAAGTTGAAGTGAATACCATATTGTATTCGTTTTTGCAGTCTAATGTTGGTTATTTTTAAAAATGCGGTATTACTCTTAACTTAAGTTTTTCTTAAAAATTCGTGTTTTCTCTCTAATGTTGGTTATTTTTAAAAATGTGGTATTTACTCTTAACTTAAGTTTTTCTTAAAAATTCGTGTTTTTCTTAAACAATATCATACTGTTTGACATGTTGGCATTCATTTAATTAGTATTATGAAAAATCAAATTGAACAAATTGATGTCGCATTAGCATTTCAACTAATATGATATTGTTCGACAATTTAACACGTATTTGATTAACAAGTTAAAAATAATGGCTTCCCAAAACCAAAGCATAAGTTGGAAACTATATCTATGTTCCGTTTTGTTATATCCTGTGTAAGTAAATTGGTGTTGAACTTTCATTCCCTTTATGATTGTTGGACTTTTTTGTTTTATAGCCTATCATTTCTATGTTCCATATTGTGTAGAAGGAAAACAATAAAGGAGTAAATTCTTTTGGAATTTGCATGTTCCTTGCTTTTCCCCCCGGGTTTGAGAACATATATGTGATGATGTTTACTTCATTTTATATATGCAGGCTAAACTACAATTATGAATGTGCTTAACTTTACATTTATGTTAGTTGAGGTTCATGTTGGAAAGTTGAAGTGAATACCATATTGCTTGCTATGGTTATTAATTTTGAAATATATAACTTTCATGGAATAGGGTTTCCAATTTGTTCATTATAAATGATAATTCCTATACTTTTCTATATGTCATCTTTAAAATATGTGCATTTGATTGAATTGATTTTCGATATTATTATCTTTTTCTTTTGTTTTGAGCTATGATGATACATACAAAAGAACATTAATTGTGAATGGCCTTGGGTGTTCAGTTAATGATTAAGAGAAATATATACATGTCTCTGCTTTAAACAACATTATTTGCTAGGTATATTGGTACTTTCATGTGTCTTTAACTTAAAATCCTTCGTTGTGTTGTTAAAATTGAGCAGTTATTCAGGTGGTCTTTAATTGTGGCGACATAAAAAACCAATTATTTACTAATATGCTTTGCCAACCAACTGTTGTTTGCACAGTCATGATTTGCAAAATAAATTGTGCCTTCTACCATCTATTTTATTTGGATTTAGTCTTCATATTATCTCAGCCTAATCTTTGAAATGTTTTCCAAACTTTGCTAATATTGTTGTGCCAAAAGAGGTAAGTATTTGTTTGGTTTCTACATATTGTTGTCTATATAGTTCTTCCCGTGTCCATCAATTTTGAAATCTATTGCTTTGATTGAAATGAGTTTCAAATATTGTTGTGAAAGGAAAATATTGATTGGTGTTTGCTTCTGTATGATTTACATGTCTTTCTTTTTTTACCAGTTTTAGAGCGTATATGTGATGATACTTACTTTAGTTTTTAAGGCTTTACTTAACAGAGAACCTCCACCAGTAGTCATGCGTTATATTGATGATAGCTTAATATTTAACTTGACGTGTTTTAGTTTAGGGTTCAAAAGTTATTTTGTTACCTATCCAATGATTTTGTGTGGGGACAAAATTGAATTTGGGAGAAAATACTTTGTTGGTCAAAAAGGATTACACTTAACTATCGTTTTTTTGATGGAATTTGTTAAGTTTCTTCCTTTTCCCGGATTTTTATGCATATATAGGGAAAAAAAGGTGTTTTTT